>SNQJ01S0058017.1:11861-45195 GCA_010110895.2 Picea sitchensis | reverse complement strand
CTAGAAGATTCCTCCTCTAGAATGTTTTTAGTTGATGGTAGCACTATATAAAGGGGTTCAAGCAATGTAATAAAACATGAAGAAGAAGTAGTGTATTTGGAGCTGAAGCCCATTAGGAGGATGCCCCCTCGAAGAGGAAAGTGAACAAGAGAGGATCCCTTCCATAATAGGATCCATTGTATGGTGTTTCCCTACCTCAAGGGTTTCTATAATAAAGTTGTGGTTTTCTATATGGTTTCATATATCTTGTGTGGTGATTGTATTTAGATATATTTGGATCTATTGTGACATTTTGTATTCAGGTATTTGGTTCTTAATAGTTTTCATGCCAAAGACCGAACTTTTTTGTAAGCTCAGACATCATGAAATTTCAAAAATGGCTACCGTGATCAATGACGATAGCTTGTGGGATTCCAAATCACGTGATGATATGATTGAATATGAATAGGGCTGCATTTTTTCTGGTATTATCAAATTTAAGCATTGCGTCGACCCATTTCATGAAATAATCCATGGCTACAATGATGTATCCATGGTCCCGACCAAGTGAGGGTTACATGTCATGAAATCAATGCCCCATTTTCTGAAAGGACCAATGGAAACTATAGGGTGTAAAGGAGTGGGGTGAGATCTTATCTTGTAATTGTATGTTTGACAAGCATGGCATTTCTGGATGGCACTTAGACAATATTTAAACAAATAAGGCCAAAAGTACCCTGCTCATAAGATATTTTAGGCAGTGGAATACCCAGACATATGACCACCACATGCTCCAGAGTGGTAATCATTCAAAGCTTTCTCAACCTCATCGAAGGTAAGACAACGTCGGAAAATAGAGTCAACACCACGGCGATAAAGAGTGTCACGGAGAATTATGTATTGACAGGCTTGATAACGGATGCGACGAAGGTATGTACTAGAGAGGCCAGGTCGAAAAGTTTGAGTCTGGAGATAAATGATAATATATCCATACCAAGAGTCCTCAGAACTAATCAGAAAAAGGGATTCATCAAGTAAGGAATCCTCTGCCACATTTTCTGTCTCAGGGGAGGGAAGGTCACATATCAATTCGGAAAATACCAAATATTTCTTAGACTTAGCGCGTTCAAACTCTAAGTCAAACTCCTGGAGAATCACGATCCGTTTGGAGTACTTTCCCCCTAGAAATTGGCATGTAAGGATATGTTGCATAGGGTTGCAATCAGAAACAACAGTTGTCTTGCATAATAGGATATAGTGACAAAAACATTGGATAGATTAAACAACTGCCAAGGCCAGGTTTTCCACATGTAAGTATTTGGCTTCGGTAGTCACGAGACTCTGACTCAAATAATAAATTACATGTTCATTGTGAAAATCATCTTCTTGGACTAAAACCATGGCAATGGTAGAGTCTGAAGCAGCGAGATAGAGGAAATAGTCTCGAATGTAATTTGGTGGGAAAAATAATGGTTTTCATGTTAGGGAAAGTTTAAAAGCTTTGAAGGCTTTGTTGGCAGTCTCTTCCCATATGAACTCATAACCCTTCTTCAACAATCAAGTAAATCCTAGCATTAACTCAGTGTAATTCAGGATGAATCGATGCAAAAAGTTTGTCTTCCCTTGCAATCTTTGGAGCTGGCGTAAAGTGGAAGGAGGAGGTAGATTAAGGATAGCCTCAAACTTCAAAGGGTCCACCCTAATTCCATGAAGTGACATAATAAAACCCAAAATTCGGTCGGACTCCACACAAAAATCACATTTGTGTGGGTTTAAACATATACGATAGTAACGACAGCAAAGTAAAATGGCTCAGAGATGAGTTAGGTGATCTTGGCGATGCACGAAATGCACTAGTATATCATAGACATATGGTTGCATGATGTGCTTGATATCGTGAAAAGAATAAGAGATGGAACATTGAAAAGTTGCACTAACATTATTCAAACCGAAAGGTAGTTTTCGGTAGGAAAAGGTACCCCAAGGACAAATGAAAGTAGTTTTGTGTTGATTCGAGGGTAAAATGTTAATCTGATTATAGTCGGAGAAACCGTCCATTAAAGAGAAGATTTCACTTTTGGCGCAATCGTCGATGATCTGGTCGATGAAGGGGGTTGGAAAATTTTCCTTAAGACAAGATTTATTGATATCCCTATAATCAACACATACATGCATCGTGCCTGGTTTTTTATTAATCAAAACTAGATTGGATACCCAATCAGTTAATGCCATGGGATAGATAAAGCCAACCTTGAGAAGTTTTTCAACTTCGAGCTTGATAGCGACTGCTTTACGAGGGTGGAATGGGAAAAGTCTCTGCTGAACAGGTTTAACATTCAAATAGGTCTTAATTTCATGCACAATGATATCAGGGTCAATACCAGACATATCTTCATAGCTCCAAGAAAAAACATCACGAAATTCTTGAAAAATAGCTTTATAAGTGACGACTTCATCATTGGAACAAGCGGCTCCAATGTGAACATTTTCAATGACTCCAGGTTTAATGGATATGTCGAGAGGAATGGTGGGTGAAATGTTACTTAGGTTCCCTTCATAAAGCACATCGTGTGTTGACTCGAGAACTCAGGAAATGACAACAACGGTCGATGGAGTCGAAATCCATTGGTAACTCTCTATGGTGTGTTGTTCGAGGAAGAGAATGGAACAATGATGTCCATCGTCCCATGGAGTGTCTTACTTGGACATAACTAACATTATCATCTCATCTATAGGAAATACAATGTGAAATGGATTAGGAGATAAATCACCAAGAGAGGGAGTAGAAGGGGTTGCCGATTGAATAGCTTGATAAGCAGATTCAAATGGACTTGAACAGAGGTGGAAGATGCAGGGGTTTCACGAACAGAGGTGGAAATCATTTTGATTGAGGTGACAGAAGGAGGTGGAATATCGGGTGGTGGGATTGGGAATGTACCCATCAAAGTTGAATCTTTGAGAAGACCCACACCGACGTTCTCGTACCCAGGAGGTGTCTTCAAGATAAACGGTACATTGCTAGTATGAGAATCGAAGTTAAAAAAGGTCAGTTGGTCAAAAGTAACCACCTTTCCTTGGTGTGGGAAACGTAACATGCGGAAAGGTGTGGACACAATTTCACGCATGGAATCAATCCAGCTACGACCAAGTAAGAGGTTATAATCGAGAGGCGCATCAAAGACTTGACCTCGACATTGACCGATTTGCCTTCCAATGTAATAGACAATGAGGGGAGGATAGCATAGGGTTTAAATATAGAGCCATTAAAGGCCTTAAGGGTGTTGTGTGATTCAGTGAGGGGAGGAGAGCCAATGGCTTTCCAACAGGTAATAGACATAATGCACGTCGAGGCACCCTCATCAATAATGGTTCTAAGAATATTCTTGTGCTCTACGACAACTTGTATCTAAAACACTAGCTAAGGAGGTATTCTTGGAATGTGATCTTCCAGGTCAAAGATTATCAAATTTGTATCTGTGGGATCAATTCCACCTATGGCCTTTAATAGTGCCTTCCATTGAGCGGGAAAACTTTGAAGGACTTCGATAGCTGACATCGCAGAGGGTGCTTGTGCAAGATCTTCTACAATACTGTAGTCTTGAGCAGCACACACATGAGGATTAAAGGTAGACTTTCGAACAATACCCTTTGGAGGAGGGCTAAGGACTATATCAAGACTCAGTCATTCGAGATGAAGAGGACCATTGGGAGGTGAATTTGAGAGAGGCAGTTGAACCAACGAAGGTGGTATATCGTCAAATTTCTCCTTTCATGGAGAATAATATTTGGCACAAGTGGCGATAGCAACGTCATTCTTTTTTGAATCACAGGTACACATAAGGGCATATGAAGTGGTGGAAGGAGATGGTTGGTCATGAATGACCAATTGGGCCTGCTATTGAGAAAGGAAAGGTTGTGACAAAATGACAGGTATGGGAGGTTTCATGGTCCCTTGAAGGAGCTTATTGACCTCAGAACGTCTTGGACAATCTTTCGTGTAGTGATCATCACCACAGATAAGGCAAGGATATCGAGGTATATGCTTATCCTTATCATCGATAGGTTGTGTTTTGGATTTTTTGGATTGCTGGTTATTATTTTTATCCTCCTTATTCCTACCCTTTCCTTTTTTAGATTTATTTTTGTCGGCAAGGGTAGATTTGAATGGAGTTAACCTCAGAATTTTTGTTGGCATAAGGAGTAGGATTCATAGAACTTTGGACATTAGAAGCAGTAGATTTGGGATTGGTGTGAGAGGCTGGAATAGATTGAGCTTGAGCATGGAAGGTGCCAATCACACCATCAGTAGCATGAGAATCTACGGGGGTTGTTGAGGTAGCAGTGGTAGAAGGACGAGGAGCGTCAGGGAGCAAGTCATAAAGAGTTATCGTTTGCAAATAAACGAGATCTAAGTACTGAGCACGACTGATCCCTTACTCTTCAGTGACAACTCCACCCATGGCAATATCATGAGAGATTTTATTCATGAATGATTTAGTGAACCATTCAACCAATAACTGAACGAGAAGGTCAAGTTTGATAAAACGTCGTCTTCTTCTCCACTCATGGATGTGATCGGAAATATGAGTGGTTGAAGATTTCTTAAAGGAACTCAAAATATCGGTTCCCATCTCATAGTAGATTGGCAGTTGGTAATGTGTGAGAAAATCCATGGTGAGGGTGTTGAAGTCGGTGAAGAAGCGTCGTGGTAATTATATATACCACTTTGTAGCCGAACCCGTTAGAGTTTGTTGGAAGAGTTGTAACCGAATGGAATCGCCCATCAAAGAGTTTGGATCTTCTCCCATTTTATCGTCAAATTTGGGAATGTCAGATGGTAACTTGGCCGGTATAACGAGCTAATGGGAAGAATGTAAGATAGGGTTATTCAAGATTCTAGATAAGTCAAGTAGATCCAAAGTGTCTAAAAATGGAAATTGTCTATTCACATGAGGATACTGGTGACTTTGGAGAGGAAGTCTCATCGATATGCTAGTAGGAACATAACCAGTCTACATGTAAGGTGAAGGTCCTGATAGATTCGGATGTGGATGTGGAGGCATGTAGCCAATAGGGTTGTATTGACTAGGGATGTTCCCTTGATAAGGGATGCTAGAATGAATGTTTGAACCCCAAATGGGATTTAAAGAACCTAGATATGACTGGCTCGAATTAGGGGGTATGAAAGAGATAACTTGAGGTTGTTTCCCCCGAGATGATTGTGGATTTCTTTGAATGAGAAGGTTCCAATATTGGGCTAGCGATCCTGGTATGTTTTTCCCATAGGGTGGGTTGTAACCTCCAAGCGGGGGTTGTGTTCCAATTTGGGTTTGACCCCCAAATTGAGTTTCCCCCCCAGGGTTAAATTACTCTCCAACAAGAATCTGATAACCAGAAGTGAATGATTGAGTGGTGCCTCCAATTGGATTGGAGCCACTTGAGCTAGATCTTCCAATAAAAGGCAGATAAGACCCTATGGAGAGGACCTGGGAAGGTGTCAGAATGAAACCAAAAGCAACATTGTACCCAGGAGGAATGAAAACTTTGGATGGAACCTGGGTAGGAATGGGGATAGAAGTATTCAAAGCATTATACCTAAGAGGAAGTGATGGGATAGGTCTAGACGAAAGTGTTGTGCCAATGGGATCTTGGCTAGCCACTATATTCCCAATGGGAATAGTCATAGCCTATGGGACCATTGTAGAATGGGTCATCTGGAGAGAAATAGTTGAGCTAGGACCAACTGACTGTGTGTCTAAAACAATGAGGATGTAGCTAGTTGTACTAGCAAAGTGATCGAGAGGTATTATGTAGGAGACAGACATTTCAGGGAGTTCAGATATGACATGTATATCAACACTTTCCCCTGAGTTGTAAAGGTCTCACACAGTGTGAGGTGGGCTTCTAAATATGTCAGTAGTCCAAAAGGGATTCTCATTTTCAGGGATGGTAAGGGGTCTGGTTGGTATTCCAGAAGTATCAACAAGTTCTTTGTATGAATTCAGTAGGAGAATACGTATTTCATATCTAGGAGGTATTCTGAAAGCCTCTAGAGAATCAGAAACAACTCGAAAATTTTCTAAAGAGTCAGTTCTTTCCTCTTGTGAAGTTATGTTGTCTTGGACCTTGCTCTATTGAGGAGATCCCTCTGGTGGATTAGTAGGAAAAGGTTGAGAACCTTTCGGATCTTCTGGAGGTATTCCTTGCATCCTACATGAACGGTGTGGAGGGTCAATGTTGTCTGAACAAAATATTTTACGGAAATAATCTATGGTCAACTACGAAAACAAACAACACTCACTAATAAAATCTAGGAAGCAAACCAAGCAAACAAACCTTCTTATTTCGAAGTCACTAGTTGGTGATGAAATCCAACATCGTGAAGTTAAGAAAATAAGGAGTTAGGATAGAGAGGGTCGAAAAGTTACGTTGACGACCTTCTTAATGGAATTACACCATGGTGCAAGCTCTCACACATAATCGTGGGTATACCCTCCAAGGAGCCCGAGTGAGTTTGGCCAACGTTGATTCCATGCACCGTGAAGACATTCCCCTCCACAGTCACCTTGTGTAAGACCCTAAAAAGATAGGCTACTAAGGTTACCAAGAACAACAGTGATGTCTGGGGAAACATTCGGCAGTCCGATCCATGTGCAAAGGCAGGGTATCTAGCCCGAAATCAACTCTAAAGGCTTCCACTCATCATTGTGGGTATACCTTTCAAGCGACCCCCATAATACACACAATATCTACACCAAGACCAACAAAGCAGGGTGAGTAACTCTACCAGTCTCAATTTGACCTCAGGTTTGACCCTTGTGTGAGAAGGGCTTCCCAGGACAAAATGTTGCCAATGGATTTGAACACTCCCTATCACAAGATGCTATTGTGTGTTTTATGATTTGGAGAGTGTTCCGCACAACCTATTCCAAAGCACTAGCCTAGCTAATGTTGGTGTAAAAGAGCCCTAGAAAATAAAATTTACTAAGTAAATTTTATAATTACACAGTGTTTTAGAGGCTGTTGTTTACACAAGAGGAAGACGGAAATGAAACCAATGTTGTATGAGACCTTGACCCAATAATATGGAAATAGAGATGAATGATGCAATATTTCGTTCAATGAAATCTATCTACAATAGGGAGAAGGTATTTTTCTGGAATGATGTAAGATACGAAATGTAATTTATTTTTCTTGAATGAACAAAATTTCAAACAACCATAAACAATGAAATTTCTCAATTTTTCTCTTCTAAAAAAAATTTTGAATGCAAAAAACTTTCTTATGGAAGATTACTTAAAATAATAAATGTCTTTAATTCTTCCTTTCCATAACCAAATTAGGGGTATAATGAAGAAAGGATAGGTAATCGAAGAAAATTGATACACTCAACAAATGCCCAAATCAAACTTTCAATGAAGATAAAAGTAAAAATGACAAGAAAGTGTTTCATCAAATGCAAATGAAAAATGACTTTCCAGTCAACAAGCAATCCAGAAAATGTAATAAATCCAATCAAAAGACTTTTAATCAATCAAGAACTCAGATGCAAAATCAGAGATTATATCCTTGTTGATAAAAATCAAAAGTAAAACTGGAAAAATGACTAAGAAAGGTGTCTAATCTTCCAAAACCAATCAACAACAAGTCTCACACTCAGAAAATAGTCAAATAATGGAATTAAAAGTTCCTCCCAGCTGATCAAAGAAAAATTGGGCATCAAAAGATAACAAGACCCAATCCAAAAAAAATTGCAGATGCTGCTGCAACCTAGCAGCAGGTTACAATGTGGAAATCAATAATTTATGCATGCTAGAAACGGGTAGGGTGTGAAAAGTTTGCACTAGACTAAACAGTAAGGGTGTGGAAATCAAAGGTTTCTGTAGGCTGTATATAGAGTATAGTGTGGAAGTGTCTACAAACAAAGAAATTTTGGAAAGAGGATAAAGGGTCTAAGTGAACTTTTAGATCCAGAGAGTCCGGATGAATCCCCCACAGACTCAAAGACTGAATTAAAGTGAAAAGGTAGGCTAAAAGAAAATGGCCAAAAAAAAACCACAAAAACATCGTATCCCCAGTGGAGTCACCAATTTTTTTATTGGATAAATTGGTGATTGTGGACATAAACTAATCTCCCTATATCCACCTGGATCTAGAACAAAACAAGATGGAACATGACACTTTCCCTAAGTTACAATCATTGAATTTACTACCAAATAAGGAATAAATGACATACCTTTGAATATCTTGTGTCTTTATTGTCCCTGCTTCACTCTAGTGCTCTTGTGAAATCAAATCTACAATGACACAAACCAACCAAAGTGAAAGCAATAATAGTAGATTCAATGGAAACCTAAACATGTGATCAAAGAGTCATGTAATAAAATGAGAATGATTTTATGGGAAAGAAACATGCCACCGTATTATATTAAGTAAAAGTGGAAGATACAACCAAAATGCCTTGATGTCATAAGTTCCCTTTCAGTGGTCCTTTGTTCCAACACACACATACACTTGCTCTGAAATTTGCATGAAGACGATCCACAAAATCTTCATGGACAAATTGAGACCTCAAACATCAATTGAAACAGGATTCCTCACACAATCTTCAGCCTATTCTTTCATCAATTCCTTGCTTAATCTTTCTTAACCTTTTCCATGAGAAACCCATCATTATATAGGAGAAGGAGAAGTGGTTAAAGGGATTAGGATGATCCCACCAAATTAGAGAAGCCAATAGGATCGCAACCATATGGATGCCACCTCACATTCTAGAAGATTCCCCTTCTAGAAACTTCGTGAGTTTCTTCCCCTTTTTAGCTTTCAAACACTTCTGCACCCTGCCTATATAGCAGCCTGCAGAAACCTCATGAGCCAACTATAGAGAAGCCTGTGGAAATCAAGGATTTTTGCACTGTGTACTACATGCAACCTACGGCTTCCTTCTAAAAATCAGTCTTGTAGGGGAAGAAGTCAATTATTTTTCTCATGCAAAAGATCCTTTTTAGAGACTGAACACATGCTTGTAGAGTCATCATCAGGGTGACCAAAATAATGTGTAACATGCTCCAACTGAAGTTGACAAAGCCACCTGGTTCATTGAGTGGATCCATCACATCCGCCAATAGGTTCAAGATATTTTATAGAAGTCGAATTCCAAGTACAAGAAGTGCCATGATCAACACCAAGTGCCACATAAGTTTTAGGTGGGAGAGAAAGTTTGGTTGCAATTGCAAAAAGAGCACCTTACAGGGCCCCATGGGAAGCTTCTCCCACTCTATTATGGAACTTACACCATCACCAAGGCTATGGGTGACAATTTTTTGATCTCAACATTCCCCCTTTCTTTGGCCTGCATCCAGTGTTCAACGTGGATCTCCTTTGGCCTTATTTCCCACCATTATTGGACACCTCAGATATAGTAGAACAATTGACACCAACAGAGATCAACCTTGAATACATGCAACAGGCATCCAATGATAATATTGTGGACACACAGGTCAAGGGATCTCACCAACAAAGGATCCAACTTTATCGAGTTGTCAAAGTAGGGCAATTCCTGCACCAAGGCAAGTGGCTCACCCGGAGCCAAATTCAACAGACATTTCCTCATCTGATGAGGGAAATCAATGCAATGGATACCATTGCTTCCTAATGGTGGAGAATTGATCTAGATGGATGTCGGTGGCCTCCCAACTATTCCAACTAACTCATTTTAGATTTTTTCTATTTTGGTAGTTTTTTCCTAGTTTTCAGGTCCCTAACTTTCGGGGCCATTTTGAGGCCCTAAAAATGTTTTTTGGGCTCACCATAATTAGACTATCGAAATAGTTATAGTTTTATGGTAACATGTGTAGTCCTTATATAGATCTTTCCAACGGGATATTGTGTGCCTAAAAAAAAGATCGTATGCAAAAGTTACAACCCTAGGAAGTTGATGTACTAACTTACCCCAACGGGGCCCACATGAATTTTGGCACTTCATCTCCTAGGGTTAAGTTTTTGGATGTCTAGGGTTTTGGAATTCCTTTTTACTGTAAAAACTGTTTAGAGAGACTCATTGTAACCATGTTCTTGCAAATGAGCACAACCGTCACATCTCTTCTTAGATATAAGCCACAACCATTCTAGCAAGCTTGTTTTTAGTCTGCATTTTAGAGTTTCAACATATTTCTTTATTGAATAGAAGCCATTTTTACTATATCTCTGTTATTTTCCTCTTTGTTTCTATGTTAAGAATAATAATAATCTGGGTTCATTTCATTCTACACATAAAATCTGGATCAGTGGTATCAGAGTGATCTGCTCCTTGTCGTTCTTAATGCATGTCCCCAACGAGGTCAGGGTACAAAGAGTTGGGTCTCAAGCTTGTTTCTCTTGAGGAAAGAATCTCTCGCATGCCCAAGTGACCTCTCATGCAGGGAGAAAATAAATACAACAGAACAATATATCCTTTCAAAATGTTGCTCGAGGAATCCCTCACACAACAAAGGAACGAGATGATGGATAGTTTTGTGCAAATCCTCTGGCGATTACCAACAGGCGACACATATTTCTCCATTGGAGGCGTCGCCCCCTTAAAGGTACAAATCAACTTTGATATTCCTATATTTGAAGTTTAGATAGACAGAGATGGTGTAGACAAATGGTTGAATATGATAAAAGGGTATTTTCATGTCCATAACTTTTTGAATAGAGAAAACATTACTTTTGCCCTCCTTAAAGTTGTTCTCCATGTCAAATATTGGTGGGAGGCTTTCTGTGAGCAAAAGGAAACATAGGAACCCTCATTATTTACAATCGTGGTCACCTGGGAGTCATTCAGGGATGCTATTAACGAACAATACTACCCTGTTGGAAGTTATGATGACCTGTATACAAAATGGACCACACTGCAACAAGAAAGAGACCAAGTAGTGCCAGAGTTCACAAATATCTTCCATACCTTGCACACCAATCTGGGTATGAAAGATTCTGAGAGACAATTGGTGCTCAAGTATCACGGTGGTCTGCATAGATACATCCAGGATGAAATGGAGTTTCTCTACATCTCATCCTTGGGCGCATCCTATCGATATGCCATCAAAATCGAGCAGAAGCTTAAACAAAAGACATGGAAATTTGGGCCCGGGAACCCCTCACAGCAAAACAAGGGCAGCCCCAACCCCCAGAGCAAAGGATAAAGAAAACAGGGACAACCTCACGACAACTAGGATAGGCCACAAGCAAAGAAGGACACCGTAAAAACAAATAAAGATACCAAGAAGTGGTGCGACTTCCATAAGAGCCCCTGGAATAACACTGTTGATTGCCGCTCAAAGTATTCATTGGTTGTTGAGGTGAAAGCCTCAGAATAAAATGTGGGTTCCGACTCTGATTCAGAACCATAAAGGGGGAGATGGATCATTGATGTGGAACTGAGTGCCACCATTTCTACCACCGAGATCTATCCCGGTGAACCAGACAAGGCAGAGGAAGGTGAGCATCTCTTTCATTCATAGATGTGGGTGAAAGGAATCCCGCTACACTTCATCGTTGATAGTGGTAGCCAGAAGAAACTCATCTCAGCATAGTTCACCAAGTGGCTACCCTTGCCGACAATGTTGCACCCGCAACCCTACACCATTGGATGGCTTCACTAAGGAAGTGGTATCTACGTCATCCAATAGTGTCTCCTATCATACGACATCAAGCCCTTCAACGATGAGGTATTGTGTGATGTTTCTCCTCTCGAAGTTTGTAATGTTCTTTTGGTCAACATTTATTTATGGAAATGTCATGTTGTATATGATTCTAGGCCTCACAATGTTATTATTACTTTGAACAGGAAATTGTACAAGATACCCGAGGCAGTCCCATATAGTGTTATTTCCTTTATCTCTCCATAGCAATGCAGGAAGGTCATCTTTTAGACTGGGAAGTTTGTCTTCTTCATGATTCACTCTCAGAGTGAGAAAAATATTGTAGCCACATCCAGGGCCTCCACAACCGACCTCTCCACATAGAAGAAGCAAGTGGATAAGGTTGTGGAGGAATACAAAGATATATTCTCCTCACCCACCGAGGTACCTATGCACTGTCAGGTCAAGAATCTCATCGACCTAACCCTTGATGCACCACTACCCAATGGACAGTCTACCACCGTGATCTATTATAGAATAAGGAGATCAAGCGATAGATCCAAGAACTACTCCATAAGGGGCACATCCATCCCAACTCATCACCTCGTGGGAGACCAATCGCGATGGTGTAGATGAAATATAAGACCTATTGACTCTGTATTGATTATTGTGACCTAAATAAAATCAAAGTCAGGAAATGGTACCTGATTCCACGAATCGACGATCTCCTTAATTAACTCAATGGGGCCAAATACTTCATTAAGATTGATCTGAAGTCTAGCTACCACCAGGTCTCAATAGAACAAACAAATGTATGGAAGACAACCTTCAAAACAAAACAAGGTATTTTTGAATGGTTGGTCATGCCCTTTAGTATGACAAATTCTCCAACGAATTTCATGAGGATGATGGATGATATCCTGCAACCTTTCACCAATACTTTTGTAGTGGTGTATCTGGATGACATATTCATCTACAAAAAGGCTTGGGTGGAACACTTGCAACATATTTAGCAGGTTCTGCACACCCTACGACAACAAAAGATATATGCCAACTTGGAAAAATGCTCCTTCAGCATGAACAGGGTCCAATAACTAAGATACATCATTGATCAGAATGGTGTTCATGTGGATCTAGCCAAGATCTAGGTAATCTGTGACTGGCCAACTCTAACCACACTCAGTGAGCTTCGAAACTTCTTGGGCCTTTTCAATTTCTATCACAGGTTCGTGTTAGGATTCTCACATATTGCATGGGCCCTCAACCAAGTAACCAGGGGTGGTGTCAAGGAAAAATATTTTGGGTCCTTGTCCCAACAACAAGCATTAAATGATTTGAGGCAAAACTTGTGCTCAACCCTAGTACTTTCATTACCATACCTGCAACAACCCTTTGAGATCAAGACAGATGCTTCAGACTATGTTGTGGGAGCAGTTCTCACTCAGCACGACCACCCCGTGGCCTATCATAGCAAGACACTATCAGATATCGTTCGTAAGTACCCTACTTAAAACAAAGAAATGTACTCCATTATTCAAGCCTGCCTCCAATGGAGACATTACATTCTTGGGAAGGAGACAATCATCCACACACATCATAAGCCACTGCAGTTCATGTAGACACAAGGCAAAATTGCAGATTGACTGCCATTAGAAGTGGTCCACATACTTGCAGCAGTTCCACCTCAACATCAAGTATAAAACAAGAAGTACCAACTGAGTCGATGATTTCCTCAGTTAACCTCTAGTCATGACACTCACCATGGTGCTAGACTCTTACGGCCATGAGGCCTCTGGGTATCCCCACCTCTATGAGACAGACCCTGACTTCTCCACCACCTACCAAATATTGGGCGCAAACTCAATTGTCACTAATTTCCATCTTCAATACGAGATGTTGTGCCATCTAGGCCATCTATGCATTCCATCAAGCGAGTGAACAAAGCTTATTTGGGAAGCCCATTATAGTCAGGTGGCAGGACACTTCGACATCGAAAAGATAGTGGAAGTGCTACAAAAACATTTATACTGGTTGAAACTTCGACAGGATGTCAGCAAGTATATCAGGTCCTATACTTCCTATGATATTTCCAAACCGACCTCTAAGAAACATGGCCTGTACACCCCTCCTCCTACTCCTGAAAAGCCATGGGAATCCATCTCAATGGGCTACATGTCGGGCCTTCCATCCACAAAGAGGTGAAATGACTATGTTTTTGTGGTTGTTGATCGCTTTTCCAAGATGGCGATTATGGCCGCCTACAAGAAGATCATCACAATAGAGGCCACTTCTAAGCTATTCTTTGAACGAGTCTGGGTACATTTTGGAATCCCACAAACCATTGTCTTTGATCGGGATAGTCAGTTCTGTTATCACCATAACATTTTCAGATAGGATCCAAGTCTCGGGAATTTAGCGAGGAGCTACATCATTATGGAAGTGTGATAATTTGGAGGATAAGGTCACCTATGGCGGTATATGGAAAAATATAGTGGAGGCTTGAAAAGTAGGACCAGACAGACCATAGATCTTGGAGCGTCCCAGATCGATGGCCAAGACACATATCGGGCGGTGAAATAGCATTGTTACACATGATTTTGGTCACTCTGGTGATGTCTCTACAATGGTGTATTTAGGTTCCCAACAAGGACTTTTTGCCTGAGAAAAGTGACTGATGTCTTCTTCCCAAAAACACATATTTTAAGATGAGTTCGTAGGCTGCCTATGTTCTAGGGTGTGAAAATCCTTGATTCTCATAGGCAACCCATGCTTGGGGTGCGAACTATTTGCAGTCTTCTCTATAGGTGGGGTGTGAACCTATTTTTAATCTTGGAAAAGAGAAGAGGTCACGAAGGTTCTAGAAGGGAATCTTATAGAAAAATGAGTTGGCATTCGTATGGTTGTCATTCTACTGACTTCTCAGATTTGGTGGGATCATCCTCATCCATTTAACCATCTCTCCTTCTCCTGTATATTGAAAGATTTCTCATGGAAATGGTTAAGAAATATTGAATGAAGAATTGGTGAAAGAATTGTCTGAAGAACCTTGCTTGGACAGAAGCTTGGAGACTCTATTTGGCCTATCAAGAGGTATTGGATCTTCTTCATGCAAGTGCAGAGAAAGTGGGTGTGTTGGAACCAAGGGTCACTGAAAGCAAGCTTGTGACATCAAGGCGATTAGGTTGTATCTTCTACTTTCATTTAATAGGATATAGCGACATGTCCCTTTCCCATAAAACCACTCTTATTTTATTACGTAACTCCTTGATCATATGCATAGGTTGACATTGAATATACTTTACTATCTTCACTTTGGTTGGCTTTTATTGTCTTGGACCTGATTTCACAAGAGCACCAGAGCGAAGCGAGAACAACATAGACCTAAGGAAGTGATACAAAGGTATGTCACTTGCTCATTCTTATTAGTAGATTCAATGATTACAACTTAGGGAAAGAGTCATGTCCTATCCTATTTTGTTCTAAATCCAAGTGGATCTAGGGAGATCTGTTAGTGTCCACACCTACCGATTTATCCGATAACAAAATTGGTGACTCCACTATGGATGAAACCCATTTTTGGTGGTTTTTTCTTGGCCATTTTCTCTTAACCTACCATTTTTCATTCCCATCAATCTTTGAGTCTTGAGGAGACCCTTACAGACTCCCTAGATCCAGAAGCTCCTTCAGAAGTTTTGTCTTTTTTCCAAAATTTGCTTGATTACAGACCTTCTCGCACTGCACCCTTCTGTAGCTTGCGAGAACCACTAAAGTTCGCACCCTGTTGTTCAGTTCAGTGTGAACTTCTCACATTCTACGAAAATCCTTGATTATCACACTGTACCCCACTGCTAGCCTACGAACCCACTTGCAAAATTTTTGGATTAAGTCATTTTGTGTCCTCAGATGCCCATATTTGTTTGTGTGTCTAGAAAGAACTTCTCTGGCAAGTGATTGAATGTTTCTTGACTTCAGATCTAGTGAATAATTAGTTTTCGGAAATGGAAAGCTCTTCTTGATCATGCTTTCTCAATTTTTACCTCTTGAGGCATAATATCTGGTTTTGAAATCCGAGTGCTTGTTGGGTTGAGAGAATTTGATTGGTTTAAAAGTTGAGATCAATTGTTCTTTTCAATTTCTTATTACTTAGACAATTGTTACCCATGTGCATTTGAAGAGACTGGTCTTGTTTGTTTGTTATTTTTGTCTTCATTGAAAGATTGGTTTAGGTGTTTGTTGTGTATTTCTTTTTCGTTGGTTTCTTAATTTTTCTTAGTTCCATCCATGTTGCTTGGTTTCTAATAAAAATTAAAGACATTTTATTTTTTTTAAACAACTTTTAATTCGAAAATATTGGCATTCAAAGTATTGAAAGAGAACGAATAGAGAATTTGCATTGTTCATGGTTGTTTGATATTACATTTCAGAGAAGATCATACATCATAGTTCACATTGTTCCAGAAAACTCCTCTTTCCCTCCTGTAAATAGGATTCATCGAACAAAAAATTTGTATCATTTATTCCTATTTATGCATTGTTGGGTCAGAGTCTCACACAACATCAGTTTCATTTCCATCTCCTTTTGAGTAAAAACAACCTTTAATAATATTGCACAATTTTAAAATTCAATTAGTAACTTTTTCCAGGGCTCTTGTACACCAACATTAGCTAGGATAGAGCTTTGGAATAGGCAGTGAGACACACTCTCCAAAGCACAAAACACACAATATCATCTTGTGATAAGGAGTGTCAAATTCCACTCACAGCATTTTGTCTTGGGAAGCCCTTCTCACACAAGGGTCAAACCTGAGGTCACATTGAGATTGACAGAGTTACTCACCCTGCTTTGTTGATATCGGTTTAGAGATTTCATGTATTACGGGGGTCACTTGAAGTTATACCCACAATGATGAGTGGAAGCCTCTCAAGATGATTTCAGGCTAGATACCCTGCCCTTCTGTGTGGATTGGACTGTCGACTGTTCCCCTAGGAATTATTGTTGTTGGTGGTAACCTTAGTAGCCTATCTTGATAGGGTCTTACATAAGGTGACTCTGAAGGGGTAAGTTTTCACGGTACCTGGAATCGATGTTGGCCAGACTCACTCAGGCTCCTTGGAGGGTATACCCATGATTGTGTGTGGGAGCTTGCACCAGGGTGTAAGTCTGTTAAGTAGGTCATCAACATAACTTTTCCACCCTAGCCTGGCCCCTTCTTGTCTCATTGTCGTGACGTTGGATTTCATCACCAACTAGTGACTTTGAAATTAGAAGGTCTTGTTTGCTTGGTTTTTCTTCCTAGATTTTGTTAGTGCATGTTGTTTGTTTACCCAAGTTGGCCATAGAATTTATTTCGTAAAAATTGAACTTGATCACAATTGACCCTCCACACCATTCACGTAGAGTGAAAGGCCTACCCCTAGAAGATCTGGAAGGTTCTCAACCCTTTTCTACCAACTCCTCAGAGGGATCTCCTCAACAGAGTGAAGTCCAAGACGTTGCCACTCCACTAGTGGAAAGAACTAACTCTTTAGAATGGTTCCAAATTACCAATTCTCGAGACGACTTCTGACTTCCTCCCGACTCCGAGAGACGTATTGTTCGAGTAAATTCTTCCAGAGATATAGTTGTTCAGTCTTTTGGATTACCAACCGGACCTTTCATAGGACCTAAGGGTCAAGATCCTTTTTGGACTACTGGCATTTTTTGACAGGATCTCTTTGGCTCAGGAGCAGGCGTTGATATCACTGTTGCACCTGAGCTGCCCGAAACATCTGATCCAGATGCAGTACCTTTTACTACTGCCTATTATTTTCCTGGTACAGACACTCTGCCAGCTAGCCACATCTTGGCTATCCCTCTACACATGGTCCATTACACAATGGTCCCAGATACTATGAGTCCTCACACCAAGATTACAATAGCTAGCCAAGCCCCCATTGGCACACTTCTTTCACCCAGATTCACCCCAATGCTTCCGCTCGGGTATCATGCATTGAATACTTCTATTCCCACTCCTGCACAAACCTCATCTAGGACTCTTGGTATTTCCACTCCTTCTGGGCACCATCTTGTTCTCGGTTTTACTCTGACACTTCCTCGACCCCCTTTCAGAGGACCTCTTCCATCATCTATCAGAGCCACTGACCCTAGTGGCACCATTTCGTCTTTCACACCTAATTACCATATTCCTATTGGTGGACAATTTCAACAAGGAGGCCAAACCCAATCCCCTTTTGTAGGACAAATCCAAATAGGGACACAACCTCCAATTGGAGGGAAACCCCCACTGACCCCACCCTATGGAAAAAACATACCTCCACCCTTGGCCCAGTATTGGAATTATATTATTCAACATAATCCTCACTCGACTAGGGGGACACAACCTCAATCTAGCTCCGTCATACCCCCCAGTACAGGCCAACCATATCTAGGAATGTCTAATCCTATTTGGGGCTCAAACGCTCCACCCCACACCCCTGTTCAAGGGTACAACCCTATGAATTACTTGCCTCCACACCAACAACCAACGCTTCCTAGATCTTTGCATTATATGCAAACTGCTTATGGTCCCACTGGTAGACCGACGGGACTCCCTCCCCAAAGTCACCAGTACCCACATGTGAATAGGTAGTTATCCTTCTTAGCCACCCTAGACCTCCTTGATCTGTTGAGGATTTTAAATGATCCGATCTGTCACTCTCCTCAATGGCCTGCCATACCGGCCAAACTACCATCCAAAATTCCTAAATTCGATGGTAAACCGGGAGAGGACCCGAACAATCATGTAATGACTTTTCACCTTTGGTGCTCATCCAACTCCTTGATGGATGACTCTATTTATTTACACATTTTTTAGAGAACACTCACAGGTTCCACTACAAATTGGTATATAGAATTACCACAAAGCTTCTTCACCGACTTCAACACCCTCTCTATGGATTTCCTCACCCACTACTAGTTATCGATCCGCTACAAAACGGGAACTGAGATTTTGAGTTCTTTCAAACAAACCAAAGACACTCATATCTTTGATCACATTGATGAGTGGCGACGGAGACGACGTCTCATCAAACTCGAACTTCCCGATTAATTGCTGGCAGAGTGGTTCACAAAATCATTCGTGAATGACATCGCTCATGACATCGCCATGGGTGGAGTTGTCATGGAAGAATAGGAAATTAGTTGTGCTCAATACCTTGACCTCATTTACTCACAAATGGGTACTCTTTACGACTTACTCCCTGATGCGCCTTGTCCTTCTACTTCCGCTACTTCAATTACTCCTGCTACTGCTCATGCAATTGACGGTGTGATTGGCACTTTCTGTAGAAATTTTGATACAAATTAATGTATTCCTACGATTCTCCTGATCTAACAAGTTCTGCTATTGTTAAATACAGAATCTCTTCTACTATTACTTTTGCGGAAGAAATTTAAACCATGATCACAACCATAAGCACAAAGTGAAATATCAATAACACATAACACAATAAGTTTTACCGGGAAAACGTAAAGCTAAAAACCCCACTATCATATATTATGGTTTTACCGGAAAACGAAAGCTAAAACCCCACTATCATATATGTATATCATGAATCATGAAAACACCACAAAACTCTAGATCCAAGAGCTCTCGGTACAATACGATCGTCTCACACTGCCATACACAAATTAGCAAATACATGTGCCAATTCCTCGTGTCCAGATAAATACTTCCTCGCGACAAACTCTAACCAATTTCACAATGAATCGTATTTAAATACAATTTCGCTTGTACATGCTCATAAGCATATCCATCGCATGTGTGAACAAATCACAACTCCATAGCCAAATCAGCCCTTTCAGCTGTTATCTCAACTGGTGTCCATTGGAACTAACATGCATGTAGTTAACCATGGCGAATCTTCAGTTGCATGTGAGTTCACTGATTAACTGAACTCTCACTAGTGCATGTTTAGTTACAACTAGTACAAATGATATTAACTCACTTAACTACACTTATAATTCTATTACAATTCCAAATCACTCAATTATGAATGAGATAATAGATCAATATTTATTGTCTAATTTAATTAAGGGAAAACTAAATTAGACACATGTTTCTTGTTGACTTTTCAACACTTTCCATGCCCAACCTCATTCCATCCAAACCTCTAGCAACAACCCCAAACCCATTTATTTTAATCTTCAAAATGCTCTGTCTCCTACCCCTACCACCGACAAGACTTCTGAGGTAAACTCTGTTCAATCTACCCCCGCCGATAAAAATAAATCCAAAAAAGGAAAGGGTAAGAACAAGGAGGATAAAAATAATCTGCAAATTGAGAAAACCAAAACACCACTTGTTGACGATAGGGATAAGCGCAAACCTTGATACCCTTGTCTTATATGTGGTGATGATTACTACACTAAGGATTGTCCACGACGAGCTGAGGTTACTAAGTTCCTTCAAGGGACCACAAAACCCCCCACTCCGACCGTATTTTCACAACCCTTCTCCTCTAAACAACAGGCACAATTGGTCATTCATGACCAACCTTCCCCCTCTAGTACATCCTATGTCTTAATGTGTAAATGCGATTCAAAGAAGAATGACATCACACTTACCACTCGAGCCAAAGATTATTCTTCCTCCAAAGAGAAGGGTGATGTGATACCTCCTTCATTGGTCCAACCATCTCCCACGACTCCACCTACCAATGGTCCTCTTCATCGCAAATGACTGAGCCTAGATATAGTTCTTCGCCCTCCCCCAAAGGGGGTTTTTCGAAAATCAAATTTCAATCCTCATGCACGTGCCTCCCAGAACTACAGTATTGTCAAAGATTTGGCCCAAGCACCGTATGCAATGTCAGCCCTCGAAGTCCTTCAGAGTTGTCCTATACAACGGAAGGCACTGTTGAAAGCTATTGGTGGAATAGACCCTATGGATACAAATTTAATAATTTTTTACTTGGATGATCACATTCCAAGGTTACCCCCTCAACTCACATTCTAAATACAAGTTATTGTCTCAAAAAAAAACATTTGTAGAACAATTATCGATGAGGGTGCCTCGACATGTGTCATGTCCATTACCTGCTGGAAATCCATTAGCTCTCCTCCTTTGACTAAATCCCACAACATGCTCAAATCCTTCGATGGATCTAGTTTCAATCCTTATGGTGTCCTCCCTTCATTGCCTATTACGTTAGAAGGCAAAACGATCAACGTTGAAGTGGAGGTCTTTGACGCTCCTCTCGATTACAACCTTCTACTTGGTCGTAGATGGATCGATTCCATGCGTGTAGTTGTGTCCACTCTTTTTCGTGTCGTGCGTTTTCCACATCAAGGAAAAGTAGTTACTGTAGACCAATTAGCCTTCTTTCACTCCGATGCACGTATCGACAATGTACCAGTCATTGCAACCCCCCCCTGGATATGAGAACATCAGTGTGGGTCTTCTTAAAGACTCCTCATTAATGGGTACTTTCCCCATCCCACCACCCGATGTTCCACATCCATTTGTCGCCTTGATCAACATGATCTCCACCTCTATTCACGGAACCCCTGCGTCTTACGACCCAAGGATGGTTCCCAACCCCGACGATCATCTTTTTGATGGCGACAAAATTCCTTTGAGTCCAGTCGGATCTTCTTATCAAGCTATTCAATTGACAACCCCCTCTCTTGGTGATTCATCTCTAGATCCATTCCACATCATTTTTCCCATGGAAGAGATGATTATGTCTATTATGTCCATGGAAGACACCCCTTGGGATGATGGACATCATCATTCCATTCTCTTCCTAGAACAACACGCCCTCAAGGGTTACCAATGGATCTTGATCCCATCGACCATTGCCGTCATTTCTACCATTCCTGAGCCTACGCATGATCTGTTCTACAAAGGAAACTTAAGTAATATCTCACCCACCATCCCCCTTGACATATCCATAAAACCTGGAATTGTCGAAAATGTGCATATCAAAGCTTCGTGTTCCCATGAAGAAGTGGTCACCTACAAGTCTCTTTTCCAATAATTTCATGACAGCTTCGCCTGGAGCTATGAAGAAATGTCAGGTATTGACCCCGACATTGTGATACATGAGATTAAGACATACCTAGATGCTAAACCCATCCGGCAACGACTTCGTCCGGTCCACCCACGTAAAGTGGCCACTATCAAGCTTGAAGTTGAGAAACTTCTCAAAGCTAGCTTTATTTACCCTGTGGCTCTAACTGACTAGGTTTCCAATCTTGTCCCGATCGATAAGAAACAAGGCACAATCTGTGTGTGCATTTATTATAGACACATTAAGAAATCTTGTCCTAAAGACAACTTTCCTACCCCCTTCATTGACCAGATCATCGACGATTGTGCTGGAAGTGAAATATTCTCTCTGATGGATGGTTTCTCCAGATATAATCAAATCAATATCGTTCCCGTGGACCAACACAAGACCACTTTTATTTGTCCTTGGGGCACTTTCGCCTATCGGAAACTTCCATTTGGTTTAAAGAATGTCGGTGCAACTTTTCAGTGTGCAATGTCTTACGCCTTCCATGATATAAAGCACATTGTACAACCATATATCGATGACTTACCCGCTCATTCCATGCGTCGTGTAGATCATCCATTACACCTCCGTGCCATTTTCCTTCGATGTTGATTTTACCATATACGCTTGAATCCCCACAAATGTGTTTTCTGCGTAGAATCTGGCTGAATTCTAGGCTTTATTGCTTCATTTCAAGGGATCTAGGTAGATCCTTTGAAGGTTGAGGAAATTCTCAATATTCCTCCTCCTTCCTCACTTCGCCAGTTGCAAAGTTTGCAAGGGAAGGCAAACTTTCTTCATTGTTTCATCCCGAACTATGCTAAGCTAACTCTTGGATTTATGTGACTGCTCAAGAAAGTGTTTGAGTTCGTATGGGATACCACTTCCAACAAAGCTTTCGAAGCTTTGAAACTATCTTTGACACATACCCCACTACTCTTCCCACCTCATTATAGTTGAGATTATTTCCTCTACCTCATAGCCTCAGACTATACCATCGATATGGTTCTTGTCCAGGAGGATGATTCTCAAGACAAACATGTCATCTAATACTTGAGTGAAAGTCTTACGAATACCAAAACCAAGTATTTACATGTTGAAAAAATGGCCTTGGTAGTTGTCCAAGCAGTTCAACGTTTTCGGCACTATATCATTTCTCGCAAAACTATGGTAATTTCTAACTGCAACCCTATGCAGCACATTCTTACATGCCAACTGCTAGGGGAAAATACTCCAAATGGATCGTGATACTCTAGGAGTTTGAATTAGAATTCGAGCGCACTAAGTCCAAGAAATCCTTAGTGTTTGTTGAGTTGATATGCAACCTTCCTTGCCCTGAGACAAAAAATGTAGTAGCAGATTCATTACCTGATGAATCCCTTTTCCTGATTAGTTCCAATGATCTTTGGTACGAAGATATCATCATATATCTCCAAACCCAGACTTTTCAACCCAATTTGTCTAGTACTAACCACTGTCGAATACGTCAGTATATTATCCTCGATGATACTCTTTATCATCGTGGGATTGACTTCATTTTTCAATGCCGTCTCACATTTGATGAAGCTGAGAAAGACCTAAATGACTGTCATTCTAGAGCCTGTGGTGGTCACATGTATGGGTATGCTACTGCCCAGAAGATCTTATGAGCAGGATATTTTTGGCCTTCTTTATTCAACGATTGTATAATTTGCATCCAAAAATGCCATGCTTACCAAACCTACAAAAACAAAATATGTTCACACTCGACTCCTCTACACCATGTGGTCTTCGTTGGTCCTTTTGTGAAATGGAGTATCGATTTCATGACATTTCACTCTCACTCAGTCGGGGGGCATGGTTACATTATTGTAGCCGTAGATTATTTTACGAAATGGGCCGAGGCGATGCCAACATTCGACAATACCGGAAAGACTGTAGCATTATTCATATTCAATCACATCATTCCTTGGTTTGGTGTTCCTCAAGCTATCGTTACTGACCACGGTAGCCACTTTAGAAACCACATGATGTCCAAACTCATTGAGAAGTTGGGTCTTCACCATGAAAACTCAACACCCTATTACCCACAAGCCAACGACCAAGTTGAAGCAATAAACAAGGTCCTCATTACCATGCTTCGACGAATGATAGGGATTCACAAAACAAGTTTGCACACGATGTTGTTTTCATCATTGTGGGATTATCAGACATCCGTTAAGTCTGCTACTGGGTTTACACCATTCCAGTTAGTTTATGGTCTAGAATCCATCTTGCTGATTGAATGTGAGATACCCTCCCTAAAACTAGCCGTCAAACTTCTCCCAAACACTTCTGCCGAAGAAGAATGTCTGTTGTATCTCATGCAATTAGATGAAACCCATCGCGATGCCACCCTAGTTATAGAAGCCCAGAAGAAATGCGTCAAATCCCAATACGACAAACATGTCAGGTCATGCATTTTCTCCGAAGGTGATCTAGTTCTCCTTTATGAACAAGATCGAGATATGCTAGGAGGTGGAAAATTTGAAGCTATGTGGCGAGGTCCTTATATCGTTAGACGAGTTTTGGAGAAAGGAAATTACGAGTTAGTGGACTATGATGGTATCCCTTTGAGTGAACCCATAAATGGGTTGTACTTAAAGAATTACTATGCCTAAGATCACTTGTGCATGAGTGCTTGTATTTTGTTGTATCATACTTTTTGTTTCTTTAAGTATGTTTTTTTCGTTATTTGGTCTCTACCCTCGACCGCTTATCTCGCGTTATGCTTGGTTTCTAGATTTCAGAATCTTCATCACCCCACATTGGCTTCGCCGATGGTGCTAGCCGTAGTACTCATAACCTTGCTTTTGTTGCATGGGAAATTTACACCCCTACAAACGAACTTATTAGTCTATGAGGTGTGTGCCTCGGTCGTGCGACCAATAATATTGCAGAATATAGCACCGTCATCAAATTGTTGATTGATGCTATTTCTCTTGGTATCTGTTTCCTAGTTATACAACTCAATTCACAACTAGTAGTACTACAGTTAAGTAACATCTATGCTATATGAAGTCCTACTTTATTACAGGTATATCGAATATCAACACATTCTTAGATGTCTAAATACATTGACAGATGCATTAGCTAACTATGTGTTAGACAGACATTTGGAGCATTTATAAACCAATCACACATCACATGTATCACACAACACAAAATAAGTCGGTAGAAGTCGTATATATGTATATAACGATCAAAATTGTTTTACAAATTTTTTTTTTCCAAGGATCAAAATCTCAAAATACAAAGCCCATGGCTTCTACAAAATAGTGTCACGGATGACGCTCACGACAGCACACAACTTCTCGGGCCACCCTACGAAGCAGTCGACTGATAGACTTGGACATGCCCATAGTATGGCACTGGTAATGTCTAGGGATCTCCCCAATAGCAATATCCGGGATGTCCGCGGTCAACCCCTCCAAGTTCTGCTCCACTGCCTCATAGTCTTCAGCATCCCATCTCGCTACTGGAGCCGCTTCTCCTCGCTATTGAATAGGAGACGTCCCTGGAGGTCGATATGGCCCCACATCTGTGTCATCAAAAGGAAATTTTTTATTAGTTCTTGGATAAACATAAAAACATTTCATATGATAAAATTTACAAAAGCATTTAAAAAGAACAAAATGTGCACTTCTTACCTAGGTCACACCACTGAGCATCCTTAGGCAGAGCCAAATCCAGATCTCCTTGAAAATCCAAACCAACATATGCGTAGTCATCAATCATCATCATCTGATGCCTCAACCAGTCAAAAAATGAATCATTATACTTGATNGAAGAATGACACCAAAAGTGATCCGTACCCAAACTACTTCAAGTCACCCTTTCTACACTTTGTCAATTGCCTCTTTATACTGTAGAGAACTACATCCGACCAGTTGAAGACCCGAGGCTCTGTGCACTCTATGGCATATTGAAAATAGCTCTGGAGAGCCATGTGTGGAGCTGTGCTCCCAACCATATGTGAAATAGTGAACAAGATGGTTTGTAGAGTCAAATCTTGGACCCCCCAAATGGCAACCTTACCCTTGATCCTCTCTACCTCGGGAACACAATATCGATGACAATACTCGCTCATTGGGAGTTCTTCGCCTCTGAGTCCAGTCAAAGGAGCATGGTATCCACACCGTGACAACCCTGTTAGAAAATAAATATCCTCGATATCTAGGGTCAGTGTATGGACTCCCACATGAAATAACTGTTGGTCCACGTCCCACATGTGGACCAAGTATTCCAACAATCTGAGTTGGGCCCTCATGCCCGAAATCCTGAAGAATTTCAAGAGCCCACAGTCCCAGAGGGAAGCAACTGTACCCGGGTCATTCCCAGTAATGACATCCTCCTCCTCATTTTCCCTTTCTCTCCATTCCAACATTGTGATGGTCAAATACCTGCAAAAGATCTGTGAGAGGGAAGTCAACAACTTGTTTTAAACTCTTGCATAATTTGTATTGAGAAAAACCTTACTTCAAACTCCATTTTTCGACCCCGCAGGTGAGCCTTTATCATAATGCGATATTCTTGCAGGTGCCCTTAAGTCCACCTACGAGAATCCTAGATTCTCGCAGGTCCTACATGGCTTGGCTGCAAGAATGCTCGAGTGCATGTTATGGCCCTAAAATGGATTCAAAACCCAAAAACTTGCCAATAAAAACTAAAAATAAAACCATGAAAAGTTAGAGAAGCAAGAGATTACCTCGTTAGCTGAGACGGTTCACCGAATGGTCGCTTGTGCCTCTCGCAATCGAGCAAAGACATTTGGGGGAAAATGAGGTATGTTGGGCAAGTTTTTGGCAAAATCACAATAAAATGGTTAAAAGCCCTTTTTACCCATATTTATTCACTTTTTACTATTTTTTATTGATTTTTTATACTTTGTCTATAAAACCTAATACCCTAATAGCCTTGTGAGTATGGTTTTTTGCAGACATCGCAACTTCGAAGTCTGAACAAGGGGGTGCGGGTGTTCTTTTTCTTTTTTTCGCATGTACGACTACTTTTTAGGCTTTTTTAGAAAAACCTCGAGCTCAGTCTTCGTTCGTTCTCACGCTCGAAAATACCTGAGAATGTAACCGAGTATACTTTTTCTTGTCTTTTCGTACTTTTCATGGTAACAAAAAAACGACGAATGCAAAGGAGTATCCTTTAAGCTCTTTTCACGCTCCATAAAAATGAAAAGATGGCTGAGCAACCTTGTTTTGTTCACGCTCATAAAAGTATTTGAATAAAAAGTTCGATGGGCGATAGTTTATCACTTTTTCGGTCCTGTCAAACTATTTTACGAAAAAGGAACTAAGAGAGTCCTCTTTAAGTTTTTTTCAGACTCTCAAAACATGAAAAACCCCCGAGTTTTCTATCCTTGGACTCGTTAAACAAACATCAAAAGACCCGCAATGGGACCAAACCACTCCTTCCTAGGGTTCGTTAAATATACTCCAATGGACTCATCCAAAGGATGATATTACATCAACAAGAATATGTTATCCTCCTCAAGATTGTGGAAAAATAAAGAGGTACTCACCAGAAATGGTGGGGTAAATTTTGGGAAAGGGATGTGTTTTTGTATTCATATTAATGGCAGTAAGCGTCACTCTTGAACATGACACCCCTTATTCATCATTTGAATCCGGGTTGGGAATTCCATTTGTCTCTCATTCGAATTGCTACACGGTCATATCTTGGGTCGTCTTTGAGTCAGTGCTTCCAAATCCTTGGTTGTGTCATTCATATGTTCAAGGGAAGTTCACATGAGCCCTCTATTGATTCAACTATTTGCAATTGTCTATTCTTACTATTTCGGCCTTCCCTGTGTCCATTTCAATCTGTATTCATACTCCATTTCACCCTCAAAATCTGTTACTTATTTTGTGTCATTGATGGGGGATACATCAAGGCCCTCCTATGGTGATTCTCATTCCATTGACTCCAACTCATTATCCGGAAATGAGACTTAGAAATCATTTAGTACCTTGGAACCTGCATGCCTTAATGGTAGGTCTCTTCAATGTTGACAAGGGTTCACATCATTGATCCCTGATCGAGATATTCCATCGAGTGCTCGACTCCAGCTCATGTATTAGCATTCATTCGGATTGTACTTTGGTACCTTGGGATTCATTTACATCAATGGTGATTTCCCTTGCACTTGTTAACAGTTTTCATCAATGATCGGTAATCAAGTGGTTTCTACCATGTTTGACTTCAGCACATGCAATCACACGGCTAGATTCGTACTTTCAGGTGATAGGATTGAAGACCCTGGGTCTCATCTTTTTTATCCAGGCTGTGATGGAGTATGTATGCTTTTCATTGGCACATAGATCCACTTTGTATGTCATGTGGCTATGTTGTCTTAATTTAAGTCTTCTCGCATAGATCCACAGTGTATTCCTGGGGGCTATGTAGAATTTTGACGGCATGGATCCACGGTGTATAATTGGTGGCCATGACCTACGTTTATGATTTCATTCATTTGTGATCTGAGAATGGGAATGCCTACCTCAGAACTGGTTTTATATGCTGCAGATGCTTGGATGTTTACAGGTTTCCGATTAGGTGTGTTCCTTGTTTCTGACACACACATGCATTTTACAAAGTATTTCGGCTGTGACAAGTTCCAGCCTCATACTCTAGGGGGAATTCTATTACACATGATTTTGGTCACTCTGGTGATGTCCCTATAGTGGTGTATTCAAGCTCCCAACAAGGAATTTTTCCCTGAGAAAAGTGACTGTTGTCTTCTTCCCAAAAACACATTTTTTAAGATGAGTTCGTAGGCTGCCTATGTTCTAGGGTGAGAAAATCCTCGATTCTCGCAGGAAACCCATGCTTAGGGTGTGAATTGTTCACAGTATGCTCTATAGGTGGGGTGTGAACCTGTTTTTAAGCTTGGAAAAGAGAAGAGGTCATGAAGGTTCTAGAAGGGAATCTTCTAGAAAATGAGTTGGCATTCGTATGGTTGTCATTCTAATGACTTATCAGATTTGGTGGGATCATCCTCATCTATTTAACCATCTCTCCTTCCCCTATATATTAAAAGGTTTCTCATGGAAAATGTTAAGCAAGATTGAATGAAGAATTGGTGAAATAATTGTGTGAAGAACCCTACTTGGACAAAAGCTTGGAGACTCTATTTGGCCTATCAAGAGGTATTGGATCTTCTTCATGCAAGTGCAGAGCAAGTGTGTGTGTTGGAACCAAGGGTCACTGAAAGGAAGCTTGCAACATCAAGGCAATTAGGTTGTATCTTCTACTTTCATTTAATATGATACAATGACATGTCCCTTTCCCATAAAGTCACTCTTATTTTATTGCATAACTCCTTGATCATATGCATAGGTTGATATTGAATATACTTTACTATCTTTACTTTGGTTGGTTTGTGTTGTCTTGGACCTAATTTCACAAGAGCACCGGAGCGAAGTGGGAACAAAAGAGACCTAAGGAAGTGATACAAAGGTATGTCACTCACTCCTTCTTATTAGTAGATTCAATTATTACATCTTAGGGAAAGAGTCATGTCTTGTCCTGTTTTGTTCTAGATTCAGGTGGATCTAGGCAGATCTGTTAGTGTCTGCACCTACCAATTTATCCGATAACAAGAATTAGGTTTAAATATGTGAGGGCAGATCGAGGAAACTACTGAGGTTTCATTCGTGGATGCATGGTTCCCTCAGAGGCACATTGAGGCGAAAAGTGGTCTACCCAAAACCGTTCTTTCCAATCCCCGATATTGAAAGTTGATGGGACCTGGCAGACCGTAGATCTTGGAGCAGCCTAGATCGATGACCAAGACACGTATCAGGCATTGAAGTAGTGCGGAGGATAATTTTTTGAAGGTGGGCCAATCAAACTACCATGGTTTCATTCGTGGATGCGTGGTGCCCTCAAAGGCACATCAGACAGAAAAGTGGTCTACCCAAAACCGTTCTTTCCAATCCCTGATATCAAAGCTTGATGGGACCTGGCAGACCGTAGATCTTGGAGAGGCCCAGATCGACGGCCAAGACATGTATCGAGCATTGAAGTAGCGTGGAGTAAAATTTTTCGAAGGTGGGCCGGGGAAATTACCGTGGTTTCATTTGTGGATGCATGGCGTCCTCAGAGGCACATCGAGGCGAAAAGCGGTCTATCCAAAACCGTTTTCTCCAACCCCCAATATGGAAAAACACATATAAAAGGAGGGTCTCAGTTCATTATTCTATAATACTTCAAAGAATTCGAACATTTGAAAAGTGGCACAAACCCTCCATTCAAAATTAAAGCTCAACAGTGAACCAGTTTCGCACATCCTTCACCAAGTTACATGTATTTTTCATCATGGCCACCAACCCTGGCATTTTTTCCATGAAAGAGAAAGACTCCACCTCTAAAGAAGAAGCCCCAATTGACATGGATTCAAATGTATTTGACACAGAAATTACAGTTTCACCCATTTCTGTGTCCAGATCCAATTTGCTAGACAATGTCGGAAAATGGATACCCTTCCTCGAAGTGGCCCAAGCTTCCATTACCCCTTATGCCGTAGAATTTGTTTTCCCCTTCCCTGAGTTCGTAAGTTGGTGTGCCCAATAGTATTCACAAGAATAAAAGGTCATTTTGAATAAGTTAGGGTTAGGAGTCTTATGTGAAACAGACAGTCCATCCATTAGACACACCCTCATTATACCAGAGTCCTCCCTCATAGTGTCAGAGCCCTTCGAGGAAGAGAAAATGATAACAGTCTATCGAGAGTGTCCCTCTGAAGTGAAAACCCTATTTCTTCAAACCATTATTAAACCTGAACACCACTCTAAGAGTCTATTGTTACCTGCCAATGTAAGCATCATGGTGATCGAAGTCCAGTGGGCTTGTTCTCTACTTAGTCAAATTTTAGGGTTGGATAACGAAAAATTTGTAGTAGAAGTCATGTTGGGTTTCCTGTTGACCTTTTTTATGTCAGAGTCTATTCATTCGGTTTGTATAAGTTTTGACAAATTCATCGCTGAAAATATGCACCAATAGCTGGTGAATTTCAATTCACTAAGACACTTCTGGTACTACACGCATTTGTTGAGAATTTTTCTGGAATCAAATAAGACCGAATTTCTTGAGGTTGCATTCATCTAAACCGAGTGCAAAAGGATCACCATGCTTATATTCATAAACAAGATCATTTCCAAGGTTTATAGTCTCATCTTCAACAGACCTGCCAAGAATTTTAGAAGAAATGAAAAGCTCCTTGCAACCAAATCCAGAAAGAAAGGTGGGAGATTGGATGTTGTTCATACAATCCACTGTGATTTGGGTATATGGATATCAAGAAGGACCTTACATTCTACCAGTCTTTTTGACTCCCAGAGTCTTTTCTTTAGAATTCATCAGGCGAAGAGTCATTTCAAAGACAAAGCATTTTCTAAAAACACACAAAGCATCTAAATTAAAATTCCCTTTCATAGTAGGGCCCTTTTTGGTAAATACCAGGTATTTTTTACCTCAGATTCAAGCCAAACTCAGTGAATTTGGGTTTACATAGTTACAAGGGAGGAGATACGACCCGCACCAGATCATATCTAAAATAAGACTAATGAGTAGACAAAGCCCCTACGAACATGAGCAAGTTGAAGAATTTGATAGATTTCCAACTTGGAAGCATGTGCAAACATGGAAGTTACTTTATAGATTGATCACACACAACAAATGGAATCTTCACCTCAGCAGGTCTAGACATAAAAATATTCTCCAAAGTTGATTATTAAAACTTGAAAGGTGATTGTTTATAACAAGAGGAGTATTTCAGAGGCACTGGGTGCTAGTAGTCAGCAAAATGTTCTCAATAAAATGAAAATCACACCATCTTCTCAGGTAGTGGACCTGGAAGAAGAAGAACTTAAAGATAAAACAAGCATGGAGATGGTGTAAAGTGCAACTAAGAATGAAGAGGCTGGAATAGGAAGCATGTCACAAATTGAAAGCAGCTCAATGGTTTTCAGTAGCAAGAAACATGTATATAGCAAGACTCCTGAGGCAGTCTATCAATCCAAAGAAGACTTAATGAACCAATATGTTGTGAAAGGAAGTATGGCCAACAGTGAAATAAGAGACTTGTTTCCTGAGGTAGAAAAGGTCTCCCAACATAAATATTCCCTACTCTCAGTCAGGGATGTTGAAAGAAAGACATTTAACATAGCAGTGGCTGATGATGATAAAGTGTCTAAAATCAAGATGCATTATGAAAGTATTGGTACCCCAGACAAAGTAAAGTTCCACAGAAATATCAACGACATGTTGTATTAAGACTGTCTGAGTTTGGGTTTGAGGGTTTTCAGACTGACAACACATGCACTCAAATTAGATGGACAATTGAAGCAGGAGAAAGCATCTAGTAAAGCCTAGAAAACACAGGTGGAAAGATTGGAATCTGAAGGCCCTCAAGGGGTAAAGGCTTCTTTGGATGAGAAAGACAAGATGATTCAAAGTCTAAAGAAGAGGTTGAAGATGTCCCCCATAGAACATCCACAGACAACAAATATAGCTACTCTAGAGCAAGAAAAGGAGACATTCATACAAGAAGCATTAAATTACAAAGCTAAAGTGTTGCAGCTGGAAAAAGAGAAAGAAAATTAGTTACAGGGACAAGTAGCAACATCATGTATGACTGTCATTGTACCTGCTAATACATAAGCTAGATCAAGCACTGATGGATTGGTTCAAGCTATGTCCCAAGTGAGTTTATAGACATGGGAAATCAAAATCCTTAAAGAGGCCTTAGAAAATCCAAAACAAGAGATGAAAATAAAAGATGAAAAGATGGCTCAACTCCAAAGAGAAAATCAAGATTTTCAAGAGAGAGTAAACAAGATGAAAACAAGGTTAAAATTTAAAACACTATTACAAGGAGCTAAGCATGTGATCTGGGATGCTATTGCTACAGAGGCTTCTAAGTTCAAGGTTTATCTGAATTTTATAAATGACAATGACAGTGTGGCTACCATAGCTCGAAAAAGGTGTACTATTGTTAATGAAACATTAGCCAAGAAACCCTTGAAATGGGCCCATAACGCTATTGATATGCTGGATTTTGTGCCCACTATTGATCTTTAGACTATCGGGGTAAAGGACAGAATTGCGTTGATCATTTGGGCTAGGAGGATCATCGCCAAGCACAACTTTCTCAAATTGGTTCAAAACAAAGCTATGCAAATGGAGCATAATCTACAGGTGTTTAAGGATACATTTGAACAATTGTTTATCAAGGGCCTCCCACCATTTTGGAATGGAAAAGGTTCATTATATAATCAAGAAGACTACAATTATCTCCTCATTCAGTGTAGGATGGACCATTCCAAATTTGAAGCTATGGAGGAAAGTTTGAAAGGCCCAACTCTGGTAGAGTATTTGTCCATAGACTTTGAAATTTTGAATCAATTTAAAATAATGAATATTGGCCTGCCTACTATGTCCTATGTTGGATTACTGAGAGGGGGGATGAATCAGTAATAGCATAATTATAATCCTTTTTCTTCAAATGTTATATCAATGTATAATTATTGTCCAATAATGAGCAGTAAGAAATAAACAATCACACACATACACAGTACACCAGTGGTTTACGTAGAAACCCAAATCAGGAGAAAACCACATAATGTTTTTTCTTATATGTCTTGAATAATTACATTCATTGGAAG
>SNQJ01S0058017.1:0-11851 GCA_010110895.2 Picea sitchensis | reverse complement strand
TCTTACCTCTGTACCTACCGTTGGTTCCCTTGTTCAGTCTTTTGACGAAGTTGGCCACTTCTTCATCATCTTTCGAGATGTCACTGCTCCTGCTATATTCTTCTTGTAGCAGTAAGAAAAAATCGTGTGGCTAGGTAAGACAAAATGTAGTTTCCCCAGAACCAGTAAATGATCTCCAGGTGTCACCAAATTTGCAGATTCAATAGAAAATCATAGCGAGACAGATGGTGTAGAGGAATCCTAGCAGTCAGAGAAATTTGTCCCTAATTTTGAAACATTTTTGTTAATCATTGTAAATTGGTTCATATACCGAGACTGTCGATTGAAATTGTATTAATTAGTTTTAGAAGATGAAACGCTTCAGTTTCAACCATTGTAATCAAATTGTATAAATAATGGGATAATTGAATGAACTAATGTTGGAAGAAGTGCAAGGGAACCTTTTTGGTTGTTTCAAACTCTATTTGTAATTTTCTGAAGATGAATTGAATATAAATGTAGAATCTTTTGAAGTCTCTATGAAAAGATTCTAACGGTGTTGATATGAGCTTTGTCTTCATTTATCATATGTATTTCCTGTGATCTATTATTCCATTTACATTTTCTTCTATTTAAATCGGATAGTTAAAGGCCCATAATACATCTTGTGATGCTCTTGGCTTAAGAAATTTAAACTGTGTAATTGTCTTCTTAACTAATTCAGAATTCATTTTAGTAGTGCTCTGATGCAGTTATTTTTTTTATTTATCTTCCTACACTCTATTTAAATTCAAGAATAACTCAGATTCATCGCCTCATTTATCCTTTATCCTCTGGAGAGTTCTACTAGCTGATCATTGTTTTCGTTCACTTTCATAATTTTGCCAGCAACTTTATTAAAACCCTCAAAACAAATCAAATGTAGCCACTGATTATCGAAGAAATACCTAGTGACACGAGAGAGCCCTCTCTGAGTTGAGCAGGCTAGTGCCTCAGCTCTAAAGTAGGTTGAATTAGATACCTTTTTCATTTGTCTATCAACCAGACAAAATTTACAGAGTGCTAACATTTTGGCGCCGTTGTCGGGGACGAAATTGAAAAATCTTCCCTGGGAAAAATGAATTAAAGCTTTAGTTTGATCCCTGAGGGTCACAGTGGATAAAGTACCTTATTGGATGAGATTATTTTTACACTAGCGACTCTGTTACTCAAAGACCAGTTGCACTACACCGTGTGAGATAGAAATCCTGGCTCCTAAGAGAATTCACATCAGGAGAAACCTAGACCCAGAAGCTGCAATTCATGTGTCTGACCCTAAAAATATTTTACATAAAAGAAAAGAAAATCCAGTAACCCCAGTGTTGTGTCTAGACCAATATTTGTATTTTCCCAAGGACGAAGTGACTAGCATTGAAGACCTTGAGTTTGACGTGAAATTTGAACAATCCCTATTCAGGACTAAATCTGAATCTCATTTAAACTAGACCATCTTTGACGAAAAGAGATTCCAAGATTTGATTCTAGCCATGTCTTTCAGGCATGTAGTGACCCCTGCTCAAAACCAATAGCCGCTCTGAACCCTCACAGTAGTCGTGGCAACCATATTTTCTCCCCTCATACTACCTACTCAACTACATGATTTACCTCAAGACTACAACCTAAGAATCAAACTATATGACGTTGAAGGTAATATATCAGCTCATAAGCATCTAGATTAATGATTTCATAGATTTGGAAGAGGTGGACTTTGAAGATGTGAAAATGAGGTTGTTTACACAAATCCTTGCAAGAGAAGTGAGGAAGTGGTTCAGAGCCCTTCCACCAGCTAGTATCATGGATTTCGAGGCTTTTGAAACTAGGTTCCTTACAAAATGGGGAGATAAGAAAAATCCCCTTTAGTTGTTGGCTCAGTACAACAACATGAAAATATCACTTGATGAAACAGTGCAAGAATTTTCAACCAAATTCATGAAGGCATATAATCTGATTCTTGCTGAGGTGAAACCCCCCCCTAAAGTTGCTTAGCTAAGATATGATGATTCTTTTGAAAGCGATTTTTCTTTATTATTGAGGGAACGAATATCTGCCACATTAGATGATATGATGACAGATGCCATAGAAGTTGAAATGAACCTAATGCCTTCAGGAAAGATGAAAGCTAACATTGGCAAGGACATGAACAAAACTCAGGATAAAGCACAAAATTCAACATCACAAACATAAGAAGAGAGGTTTGAAGCAATGATGAGAAACATTGTAAGAATGATGGAGAGAATGGCCCTAGGAGATAGGCCCAACCCTAGAGAACATGCAGATGGTACACCCAGAAATTTGAGAGGACCATCCATTCCATAGATTAGACAAAGAGAGAAGAGAAAACAGGGGAATCAGGCAACTCAAGTAGATCAGGAAAATCAAGGAAATCAGGGAAATCAGGCAAATCAAGGAAACCAAGTAAATCAGGGGAACAAAAAATAAGACCTCCTTTTCAAAATAATTATGTGAATGAGGATTATGATGGATATTTTGAAGACAAAATGAACTATTGCAACGATAAAGAAACAAAGGTATTTTTGACCAAATAAGAACACGACCAGTTCATGGATGCAAGTGAGATCTTTTTGCAAGATGAAGAGGAAAGGGTATCAATAAAAAGGGAAGATTATGAGAATGGATTGAAAAATGCCATCATGCAATTCCAAAGGCAACATAACCTTCGAAATCAAAAAGTACCTCCAAACCCTCCAAAGGGTAATCATCCAAAGGGGAATCCCACCAAAGAAGCTCATAATAACATACCTTCTTCAATTCAGCCCAAAAAAGATCATGCTGTAAAAGATTTAGCTGCAAAGGACTCTACTGTGAAATATTCTGCTGCAAAGGATACTATGGAAAAGGGGAAGAAGAAAGAATAACCTTAGAATAAATTATTGACAAGGAAAGAAATGGTCACCAAAGAGGTAGAGAAAACTTCATCCTCTTTTGATTTCGAAAGTGACATGGATAAGATAAAAAATTTGGTACCATTTAATGAATTGATCAAGAATAGTGAGTACATAAATTAGATTATCAAGATGCTTAAGATGGGACAAACCTCTGATACCCTAAACATACAAGATGATCATCCAACCATCCTATTTGTGCCAAGAGTAGAAGAAAGCAACAAAAATGAAGAAGTCCCTCCTTTTTATGTTAGCTTGAAAATCCACGACATGATTCTACACAATGTTATGTTGGATTCTAGAGCATCGCACAACTTGATGCCCAAAGTGGTCATGGACCAATTAGGTATTGATGTCACAAGACCTTATAAAGACCTGTTCTCTTTCAATTCAAGAAAGGTGAAATACCTTGGCATGATCAAAGACATGGTGGTTTCTTTGGCACAAATCCCAACAAAGAATATGGTGATGGATGTAGTGGTCACTAATATCCCTCCAAAATTTAGTATGTTGTTGTCCAGGTCATGGGCTGCAAAACTAAAAGGAACCCTCCAGATGGACATGGCATATGCCACTATTCCTGTCTTTGGTCAAGACATAAGATTATACAGGGAGGTTCTACTTAAATATATGGTCAGCAACAAATCAAAGCATAGAAATCATCCTATCTATTCGGTAGAAACTGAATTAGGGTCCTCTATTTTCTTCAATGACCTATGCTTCGAAGAAGAGGAAACATAAGTCATTATGGCTGACAAAAATGAGCTTGACCAGTAGATAGAGGAATTTTCAGAGCAACAAGATGATGCAGTGGATCAGATATGGAAAATGAATTTCGATGAAGCTGTGTGTAGAGAAGGAGATAGAGTTGGCATATGGATCAATCATCCCAAAGGAGACTCAAAATTATGCTCTTACAAACTTGTTTTCGAATACACCAAGAACATGGCTAAATATGAAGCATTAATATTGGGTTTGAAGGTTTTGGAAGAATTGGGTGCCAAAAGAATTTTTGTACATGGAGACTCTGAGATAATTGTAAATCAGATCAAAGGCATCTACCAAGCAAAACATCCCAGATTGAGGGCTTATAGAAATTTGGTACTATACCTCCTTGAGAAATTTCCAGAATTCAATCTTTCAGCAATTCCAAGAGAACAAAATCAAGTTGCCAATGCCTTATCTACTTCAGCAACAGTTTTCAAAGTTCCAATTTTCCCTGGAAAAAGATAAAAGGTTGAGGTCAAGTATAGGCCAGCAGTACCAGATAATATGAAGCACTGGAAAGTTTTTGAAAATGAAAAGCAGATAGAAAGCTTCCTCAAAATGGAGAACGAGTTAATGAATTTAAACATTGATGATGAATACTGTGATGATGAGGTGGATGCAACTGCTTTCACTAAAAAAGGGTATTTTGACAACCAAATTGTAGGCAAAGATATTGTACAGTTGAAAAGAAACATCATTCCCAAAGGCCTAGTATCATTAGGGAAACTTTTTGATAATAATGACGTGGCCAGAAGTCCAAATATTATAGTAAATGAAGGGGATGTGGAAGATTGCAATATCAGGACTCCAGAGGATCCAAATATCGTTAAGCTGTCCAGAAATCTCAGTCCTGAAGTCAAAGAGAGGCATGTAAAATTAATGAAACAATTTCCTGATGTCTTTTCTTGGAGCTATGATGAGCTGAAAGTTTATGATACCAATATAATCCAGCATGTCATCCCAATCAAAGAATATCACAAGCCGTTCAAACATAAATTAAGAAGAATAAACCCTATGTTGTTACCATTGATAGAAAAAGAAGTAAAGAAACTATTTGAAGAAAAAATCATAGTGTCCCTAAGGTTTTCTAGATGGGTGGCCAACCTGGTGCCAGTTAGAAAAAAGAGTGGAGAAATCAGGTTATGCGTGGATTTCAGGAACCTGAATAAGGTATATCTTAAGGACAACTACCCATTGCCCAAAATGGATGATATTTTACAGAAGGTGGTGGGCTCTCAAAAAATGTTAATGTTAGATGGTTTCTCAGGATACAACTAGATCATGGTACACCCTGACGATTAGGAAAATACGGCGTTCACCACACCATGGGGAATATTCATGTACGCAAAATGCCATTTGGACTTATGAATGCAGGGGAAATGTTTCAAAGAACTATGGACATATCTTTTTCTGATGAAAAAGACAAATTTATTGTTATATACCTTGATGACATTACTGTGCATTCTACCTCAGATGAAGAACACATCAAACATCTCAGAAGGGCATTTCAAAAATGCAGGAAATTTGGGATCTCATTGAATCCTAAAAAGTCAAATTTTTCCATGGAAGAAGGAAAGTTGTTGGGACGTATTATTTCAAAGGAAGGGATAAAGGTAGACCCCAACAGAGATGAGGGGATCTTGAAAATTGGCATATCTAGAAGCAAAAATAAAGTACAATCCTTCTTGGGAAAAGTGAACTTCCTAAGGAGATTCCTTCCTAATTTGGTTGAAATCATAAAAAATATTACCAACATGCTAAAAAAGGGAAATTAAATCAAGTTGATTGCCGAGGCTAGAAATTTTTTTGAAGACATCAAGGTGGCATTGACAAAGGCTCCCTTCCTGGCTAGTCCCAATTTTGAGAGAGATTTCATACTATTCTCTTTTTCCTCAGAACAAACAATTGCAGGTGTGCTACTCCATAAAGATGACCAAAATTTTGAGAAGCCAATAACGTATTACAGCAAGACATTGAGAGATGCTTCTTTAAAATATGACATCATGGAGAAGCGAGCATACACTCTGGTAAAGGACTTGAAATAATTCAGATTTTACATTCTACACTCTCACACCATGGATTATGTACCCAGTACCTCAGTAAAAGACATCTTGACTCAACCTAATCCTGAAGGAAAGAGGGGAAAATGGATTGCGGTTCTATTAGAATATGATCTTGAAATCAAACCCACGAAGTTTATCAAAGGAAAAGGGATGGAAAGGTTGATGGCACAGATGAATTGTGAACTTTTAGGGATAAATTTCATCATAGACCTGTCAGAGGTTACAGAAGAGGAAAAGGAGACTCCACCAATATCTCAGAAATTTCTCGACTCTACATGGTATGCAAATATCATCTTTGTGCTGAAAATTTTGCAGGATCCTCCTGAATTTAGTAAGACAAAAGACATATTTGTGGTATACCTAGGGAGGTAATATGGGGTACCTAGGGAGGTAATATGGGGTACCTAGGGAGGTAATATGGGGTACCTAGGGAGGTATACCACAAGATTCTTGAAATTGAAGGAAACAAAATTTTGTATAGTAAATGAATTGCTATATTGGAAAGATATAGGGGGGATTTTATTAAGTTTTTTGATAGAAGAAGAAGAAGATAAAACCATCAGAGAGTTCCATAAAGGTGACTATGGAGGTCATCATTATTGGAAGACAACTATGCATAAAATTATGAGGGCTGGATTTTATTGGCCTAGCAATTTTCCCGATGTTTATAAAGAGGTTTCAAAATTCCATGAATGTAAAATCTTCGATGGGAAAGGAAAATTGCAGTCTCTGCCTTTAAAACCCATTTCATTGGAAGCTCCTTTTAGACAGCAGGGCCTGGATTTTATAGGGAAATACATCCACAATCCTCAGCTCAACACAAATGGATCCTCACTGCAACAGATTATTCCACTAAGTGGATTGAGGTAGTTCCCACTAGACAGGCTACAAATGATGTTATCATTCAATTCTTAGAAGACAATATTATGTCCAAATTCAGATGCTCGATCAAGATTATAACAGACAATGTAGAGACTTTCAAGTCTAAGAAATTGGAGAAATTTACAATGATTACAACATTACCCTTGGTCATTCCACGTCATACTACCCACAAAGAAATGAATTGGTTGAGTCTTCGAATAAAATCTTAGTCATAATCATCAAAAAAATGTTGCAAGAGAATAAAAAGGCATGGCACAAAAAGCTCATCCATGCACTGTGGGATGACAGGATATCCCTAAAGAGATCTATTGCCACATATCCTTTCCAGATCATTTATGGTACATAAGCTATTTTCCCTACTGCATTGGTATTGCCAGTAATGAAGTTGTTACAGGAGTAGGAGGCAGAAAAAAACACCATTCAGAGAAGAGATGACGAGTTGATCGGTGTACAACAAACTAGGGAAAAGGCCTTCAATAATGCTCATCTGCGCCAAGACAAGATCAAAGAGGCTTTCAATAGACATATGAAGGTGGATGACTTCGAACCAAGAGATTGGGTACTAAAATGGGATGCCAGAAATGAAGATAAGGGAAAACATGGGAAATTTGATCACCTATGGTTGGGCCCGTTCAAAATTGCAGCTTACCATGGGAGCAATGCCTACTTTTTACAGAAGAGTAGTGGAGAACTCGCTAGAGGAGGGCATTTGAATGGCAGGTTCCTCAAGCATTACATCGTTTGAAAATCATCACCACACCATTCATTGTACATAATCATTTTAACGTTTTCTTTTCGCATAAAAGAATTGGAATAAAAGAAACATAGTTGAAGCCCGAGGTGAAGGCTTTGAGCTATGTTGGGTCGATTTTGAATTTTTTAATAAAGACCAACATATTCAGATTGCATGGATAAAACATAGCCCAATGGGTAGGCACTTAGTCTACAGTTCTTTGCTACCTCACAGGGAGGATAACATCCCCAGTTGGAGCCAATGTTATCACCATAACAATTTTCAGATAGGATCCAAGTCTCGAGAATTTAGTGAGAGCTACATCATTATGGAAGTGTGATAATTTGGAGGATAAGGTCACCTATGGAGGTATATGGACAAATATAGCGGAGGTGCGAAAAGTAGGACTCGATTGACCATAGATCTTGGAGTGGCCCAGATCGACAACCAATACACATATCAGGTGGAGAAATAGAACAAGGTTTAAATATGTGAGGGTAGGCCAGGAAAACTATTGTGGTTTCATTCGTGGATGCATGGCGCCCTCAGAGGCACATAGGGGTGACAAGTGGTCTACCCAAAACCGTTCTTTCCAATCCCCAATATCGAAATTTGATGGGACCTGGTGGACCGTAGATCTTGGAGTGGCCCAGATCGACGACCAGGACACGTATCAAACATTGAAGTAGCGCAGAGGATAATTTTTCGAAGGTGGGATGGGGAAACTACCACGGTTTCATTTGTGGACACATGGCACCCTTAGAGGCACATCAGGGTGAAAAATAGTCTACCCAAAACTGTTCTTTCCAATCCCCGATATTTAAAGTTGATGGGACCTGGCGGACCGTAGATCTTAGAGCGACCCAGATCGACGACCAAGACATGTGTCGGGCATTGAAGTAATGCGGAGGATATATTTTCGAAGGCCAGGGAAACTACCACAGTTTCATTCTTGGAAGTGTGGCGCTCTCAGAGGCACATTGGGGCGAAAGGCGGTCTACCCAAAATCATTTTCTCCAATCCCTGATATGGAAAAACACATATAAAAGGAGGGTCTCGGGTCATTATTCTATAATATTTCAAATCATTTGAATGTTTGAAAAGTGGCGCAAACCCTCCATTTGAAATTAAATCTCAACAGTGAACTAGTTTCGCACATCCTCCACCGATTTATAGGTATTTTTCATCATGGCCACCAACCCTGTCGTTTTGTCCTTGAAAGAGAAAGACTTCACCTCTAAAGAAGAAGCCATAATTGATAGGGACTCAAATGTATTTGATACATAAATTACAGTTTCACCCATTTCCATGTCTAGATCCAATTTGCTAGACAATGTCAGAAAATAGATACCCTTCCTCGAAGTGGCCCAATCTTCCATCACCCCTTATGCTGTAGAAGTCACTTTCCTCTTCCCTGAGTTCGTAAGCTGGTGTGTCGAGTAGTATTCACAGGAAGAAAAGGTCATTTTGAATAATTTAGGGTTAGAAGTCTTATGTGAAATAGATAGTCTATCCATTCAACACACCCTCGGTATACCAGAGTCCTCCGTCACAGTGTCAGAGCCCTTCAAGGAAGAGAAAATTTTCAGAGTTTACCGAGAGTGTCCCCCTAAATTAAAAACCCTATTTCTACAAACCATTGTTAAACCTGAACACCACTTTGAGAGTCTCTCATTACTTGCCAATGTAAGTGTCATGGTGATTGAAGTCCAGTGGGCTTGTTCTCTACTTAGTCAAATTTTAGGGTTGGATAGCGACAAATTTGTAGTAAAAGTCATGTTGGGTTTCCTGTTGACCTTTTTTTATGTCAGAGTCTAGTCAGTCGGTTTGTATAAGTTTTGACATATTCATCACTGAAAATATGCACCAATAGTTGGTGAATTTCAATTCACTGAGACACTTCAGGTACTACACACATTTGTTGAGAATGTTCCTGGAATCGAATAAGACCAAATTGCCTGAGGCTACATTCATCTCAACCGAATGTAAAAGGATCACCATGCTTATCTTCATAAACAAGATCATGTCCAAGGTTTATAGTCTCATTTTCGGCACATACCTGCCAAGGGTTTTAGAATAAATGAAAAGCTCTTTGCAACCAAATCCAGAAAGCAGGGTGGGAGATTGGATGTTTTTCATACAATCTACTGCGATTTGGGTATATGGCTATAAATGACAAAGACATCGTGGCTACCATGGCTCGAAGCAGGTGTATTGTTGTTAATGAAAAATTAGCCAAGAAACCATTACAATGGGCCCATAACGCTATTGATTTGTGAATTTGGTGCCCAATATTGATCTCCAGACTATTGGGGTAAAGGACAAAACTGTGTTGATCATTTGGGCCAGGAGAATCATCGCCAAGCACAACTTTCTCAAATTGGTTCAAAACAAAGCTATGCAAATGGAGCACATAATATAGGAGTTTAAGGATACGGTTGAACAATTGTTTATCAATGTCCTCCCACCATTTTGGGATGACAAATGTTCATTATACAATCAAGAAGACTACAATTCTCTCCTCATTCAGTGTAGGATGGACCATTCCAAATTTGAAGCTATGGAGGAAAATCTGAAAGGCCCAAGTTTGGTAGAGTATTTGGCCATAGACTTTGAAATTTTGAATCAATTTAAAAAAGTGAAGATTGGTCTGCCTACTATGTCCTACGCCATGTGCATTGACCTGGATATTTTGATTAAGGATATGATGGATTACGAGATTCCTTCTGACTCACAATGGAAGGAAATCGTGTGTCTGGGTAAGAAAAAATGCAGTTTCCCCGGAACCAGTAAATGACCCCAAGGTGTCACCAAATTTGGAGATTCAATAAAAGATCATAGTGAGACAGATAGTGTAGGGGAAGATGAGCAGTCAGAGAAATTTGTCCCTAATTTTGAAACATTTTTGTTAATCATTGTAAATCGGTTCATATACCGAGACTGTCGATTGAAATTGTTTTAATCAGTTTTAGAAGATGAAACACTTCAGTTTCAGCCATTGTAATCAAATTTTATAAATACTGGGATACTTGAATGAACTAATGTTGGCAGAAGTGCAAGGGAACCTTTTTGGTTGTTTCAAACTCTATTTGTAATTTTCTAAAGATGAATTGAATATAAATGCAGAAGCTTTTGAAGTCTCTATGAAAAGATTCTAATGGTGGTGATATGAGCTCTGTCTTCCTTCATTGTATGTATTTCATGTGATATGTTATTCCATTTACATTTTCTTCTGTTTAAAATGGATAGTTAAAGGCCCAAAATTCATCTTGTGATGCTCTTCGCTTAAGCAATTTAAACTGTGTAATTGGCTTCTTAACTAATTCAGAATTCATTTCACTAATTCTCTTATGTAGCTATTTGTTTTCTTTATCTTCCTACACTCTATTTAAATTTAAGAATAACTCATATTCATCGCCTCATTTAGCCTTTATCCTCTGGAGAGTTTTGTTAGCTGATCATTGTTTTCATTTGTTGGAAGATTAGTTGTCGTCATTGATGTCAACCCTAGTCATGGGTTTTGGACCGCAAGATTGGTAAAGGTATTTGGACATGAAGGATAATGCACATGCATATACAACACCCATGAATGGATAGTATACATCATGTTGTTTCCAGTGGTATGTGGCACATCACATGGATATTCATGGTTGAGGGGAAATGAATTTTTGAAGATGACAAAGTGAATTGAAGAAGGAAGTACATGCAGGCCCTAAAGATAATTAAAGAAAAGAATTACAAAATAAGAAAGTGTCAGGTCGGACCTAATGTTAAAAGAAAGTGACATAAATGGTATAAATAAACATCATTATACATTCATTTGATAAAATTCAAATTTCAGAGGAAATAAGAAGTAAAGAAGGCTAGATTTCAAGGGAGGATGAAGTCTTTTGGTGATGTGTTCTAAGGTATGTTATTTTCAGGTCATCTTACCATTTTTTCTATAAATGTTTTTCTAGAAGGATTCCGATGGTGAAATCGATATGGTATTGAGAATACATATCAAGGTACCTCTGGTAAAAAATTTAGCTCTTTATTTGCTATAATTATGGAGATACACTCTGTGGAAGATAGGGTTTGTGACCAGTCCTGAAGCTAGTCAATAAACATGTGTTCTAGGTAAAACCGTCATAACTTATTCATACAAAATCCAACTGAAGTGGGACCACTTCCATTGGAAATATTATGGACTGTAGTTTCTTTAGTGTGATTTTTATAATCGAATGTTAAATATTGAGTGTGTGGCATGTTGTACAAGTTGGGTCTTCTGAATAGACCAGAATTGAATAAAGTCTACCATTCTTTCTATAATCTCTTTTTGGGGAGAATTCAAGGAGTGAAAATTGGAGGAGTTTCAGATAATACATTGAGTAATATTATCTACAGGATCAGAGTACTCCAAGAATTGAAGAATTGCAGAAATTGAAGAAGTCTCAAGAAGCATTATCAAGTTTTATGTGATGATTGGTTGATGGTGATGATTT
>SNQJ01S0058016.1:108168-123710 GCA_010110895.2 Picea sitchensis | reverse complement strand
TGTAACTCTTATACTATTGTTCATTTCTCATTGGATATAGTTGAATGGTTTAAGTATAAGTTGAAAAAGGTTTTAAATTGTACTTGATACTGATTCACCCCCCTCTCAGTATCAACATATAATTCTATGTAAATAATGTAACATAAAGCGAGAAGAAGAGAATTCCATATATATTATTTTTTCTACTCTTGGTAGTGCACATTCAATGTTTGTATCTTTCTTCTATGCCACCAAAGAATCTCTAGGGAATGCTTATAAAAATACCTCTCTTGATTCCCTTTGTGATGCCTTAATACGAGAGAGAGATAAGATTTTGCAACTTGGCGTGATTAGAAATGTCAGTACCTCCAAAAAAACATTAGTGGCCCAACAAAAAGACAAACCCAAGAATCCCAAGAAGCAACATCCTTGACACAACAAGAAGAAAAACAAGGGTCCCAAACCCACTCAGACAACTTCAAATCCTAATGGTGACAAAGGAGAAAAATCTAAAAATAAGACGACTGATAGGCATTACAACATTTGTGGAAAATATGGTCATGATGAATCCAAATGTTTCAAGAATATGGAAGATTTAGAAGAAGCGATCAAGAAGAAAAACATCAATATTGATTCTACTTCTTCTTCTCATGTAAATGCACTTTCTTCTTCTAGTTTCTCCTTCAATGCAACTTCTAATTCTTCTTTTGATGAGTAGCTTATGGATCCTAGAGCATATTATCACATGGCTAAGGATAAATCCATATTTTCTTCTCTAAATGAATGTAAAACCAAGAAAATATTTTTGGTGATGATAGATCTCTTTAGAAGCAATGATGAAGAATCACAACATTAGTATTGATTCTACTTCTTCTCCTTCTCATGGAAATGCACTTTATGCTTCTGGTTTCTCCTTGAATGCAACTTCTACTTCTTCTTATGATGAGTGGCTTATTGATTTTGGAGCATATTATCATATGGTTAAGGATAAAACCATATTTTATACTCTAAATGAATGTAAAACCAAGAAAATATTTGTTGGTGATGATAGATCTCTTAGTGTTGTAGGATCTGGAACAGTTCAGGTAGATAATGGTCATTTCAATGATGTGTTATGTGTTCCAAGTCTTTCCTGTAACCTTATATCAGTATATAAATAACCCAATTAGGTGAAGGTAAAACTGTAGAGTTTCCACCTCGCCAAGTTATAATCAAGGATCTAAAAGATCCTCATTGTGTTCTTGCAACTAGAATTGTTGATGATATTACAAGGTTGTACAAGTTTGACAACTTTGGGTCATAATATTTTCCATCAATTTTTGTTGCTCATAGTGATGACTTGAACAAACTTTTTCATCAACATTTTGGTCATCTAAACTATTTCTAATTGCAGAAATTATGTATTCAACTGATGGTAACTAGTCTTTCTCTTGTTTCATGAAGATATGTTGTTTGTACCAGTTGTGTTCTCAAAAAAAATCATCAGATATTTTTGACAAATGTGCCTCTTGGAGTGCCTTGGTCCCTTTGCATCTTGTTCACATTTACTTTTGTGGTCCACTTTCTTCTCCTTCTTTTTTTGAAGGTGCAAGTATTTCTTAATTCGTATTGATGACTTTTCCAGACGTACTTGGGTTTACTTCTTAAAACTTAAGAGAAATTTTTTCAACAAGTTTCTGGCCTACAAGGCCCTTGTAGAAAATCAATTTGGACATCAAATTCAAAGGTTAAGAACAAATAATGGAGGAAAATATGTTAACAATAATTTTACAAGTTGTTGCACTACACAGGGCATCCAATTGCAACACATTGTTCCATATACACCACATCAAAATGTTGCTACTTAGAGAAAGAAACACACATTAAAAGAAATGGCTAATTGTATGATCTAATCTAAGGGATTAAGTATAAAGTATTGGGCAGAAGCCATCAACTATGCAAATTACATAGTAAATCTCACTCCCACAAAGGCTCTTAAAAATATAACACCAAAAGAATCTTGGAATAAAATTAAACAAGATGTAAGTCACTTCCATGTATTTGGAAGTATAGCATGTGCTCACATTCCTGATGAGAAAAGGAAAGCATTGCATCCTAAAAGTGAGAAGTGTATATATGTTGGTTATTATTAAGATTTCAAAGGCTACATAATTATTCAACCACATTGTATTGAAAATGTTATTAGAAGAGATGTTAAATTTGATGAAAATCTCTTTGTTTGCAAGCCTAATTCGGAAATTGTTCCTTCTTTGTCCTGCAAGACATCTTTGGCATTTGTTCTTTCTTTTGTTCCTATTCTTGTTTCTTCTTTAGATGATGATAGTGAGGAGGAAAATACACATCCACCTACTCACCTTCCTCCAAACAAGTCCGTTGAACATGAACCAACACCAACACCACTGCTTCCTAGATGGATTCATTCAACATGAGAAGAAACTAGTGATCTTGTCAGTGATCCTTCATATCAGTGTCAGACATGTTCATAGTTCCAAAAATACTCTTCTCTTTTGGATCAAGTTTTATAGACTCGTAATCTAGAGAAATTTGTGGAAGCATCAAGTCATCTAGACTGGGATACAACAATGAATGAAGAGTATCACTCTATAATGGAAAATGATACTTGGGATATTGTACCTCTTCCAAAAGGAAGAAAACTTGTCATATGTAAATGGATCTACAGAAGTAAGTATGCATCGTATGGAAGTTTTGAAAGGCATAAGGCTCGGTTAGTTTCCAAAGTATTTTCCCAAGTTCAAGGAATTTACTATAATGAAACCTTTTTCCCCTATAGCCAAAATGAATTCCATCCACCTTGTTCTTTCCATTGTTGCCTCACATAAATGGGAGGTCCATCAGATGGATGTTAAATATGCCTTATTCCATGGGTATTTTCAATAAACAAATATACATGGAACAACCTACTCTCTATGTCACGAATGACTCTAGCCTTGTTTGTCTCCTTAAGAAATCTCTTTATGGTGTTAAGCAAGCTCCCCGATCTTGGTATGCCAAAATGGATAGCTTTATTATTGACACTTGATTTTATAGATGTCATTTTGATCCTAATGTTTGTACCAAGAAAGCAGGAATCCATCTCATAATCCTTGTCCTTTATGTTGATGACCTTATCCTTACTGGTAGTGACTCAAAACTTTTAAACCATGTGAAAACCAGCCTTAAGAAAAAATTTGAGATGACAGACTTAGGATTTTTGCAATATTTCCTTGGCCTCCAAGTTTTGAAAACCAATGAAGGATTTTTTATTTCCTAGTATAAGTATGCTTGTGACCTTTTTCGTTGCTTCCATATGGAATATTGTAAACCAACCCCTTATCCCTTCTAGTTTGGAGTCAAGCTTACTGCCACTTGTAATTCTCCTGAAGTTGATGCCACTTTTTATCATCAGTTAGTTGGTAGCCTCTTATACTTGACTCATACCCATCCTAATATTTCCTTTTATGTTGGTTTTGTTTCCTGGTATATGAAAACACCCCATGAAATCCATTGAAAATAAGCTAAAGGGATACTTTGACATGTTCAGGGTACACTTTAGTTCAGGATAAATTACATTTCAGGGGGGACTCCTTTATTGGTTGGTTTCACTTATTCATATTGGGTCAACGAACCTAATGATCAGAAGTCTACTATAGGTTATGTTTTCAACCTTGGTTCAAGACTTATGCACTGAATGACAGATCTTTGTAGCTTTAAGATGTCAAAATATGTCTCTACCTTGAAAAAAATCAACCCACAATTTTTTTCCGAGGAAATTGATCTAATACCACTTGTGGTATTCCAGATATAAAATAGTATGTGAAACATAAATATTTTAGATAGAAATGTAAGAAAAACAATGATATAAACAGAACAATACAAAGATAATACTATAATAACACCAGAAAGATCACCTTTATTAATGATAGCAATGTTCACTTGCCTTTTCTAGGGGGAAACCTCGAACAGAGCAGAGCTCTATTACAATAATCTCCAAGACAACATTTCTCATACCCTCTACTCCTATTTATACTAAATCTATCTATCTAAAAGAACAATCTAGAGGAATATCCTTCTAGAAGTGGAAGGTTCTATGAGGTCCTCTTACATTTGACTTATTCTTCCTTATTGCTAGGCATTATTAATATTGGCCTTTATTACATGGAATTATATTATTCTACCTATGTGAGGGGTTAGGGAGGTTAGGTCCCTAACAAATGTAGAAATAGGTCTTTGGAGAGCTTGACGACACTCTGATTGTGGCACCAAAATCTAGTCGAATGCTGCTAATGGAATCTGAACTATGAAAGGATTTGTTGAAGCCACAAGGCTTCCTGACTTTCATTTACCTCTTCTCAATACTCTACCTATGCAGAAAAAGTGCAATAGTCTGTTGTTTATTACAAGCCCAAGTGTCTGGTAAGCATACATGCAGGAACTACAAGTAGTTTTTAAGCGCACATATGTTGGCCACCCTTGTAATCGTTGTAGGTACCCGTTCAAGTGGTAGCACATCAGACAACACCTGTACACAGATCGGCCTAGATATCTTGAAGCCCTATATAGATAATCCGATTGGCCTACTAACTTCTATAGTGCCACTGAGAACAAAAATCAAGAAGATACTCTCTAGTACATGGGTAGTTGGGTAGTATGGCTAAGGACATGGTCTAGCCTCCTTAGTTGGTGCCCCGAGATATTGGGTCGAGTACTACTGTTGGACCTTGCACATATATCAAAATCTATAGCATAGGGAAAACCCTTGTTTGTAGAAACCATGAATACCCTACCCCTTGGGATGAAAACAAAAATAGAACAAACAAGATCTATTTCCATGCTATTGTGCCTTTTGCATTATGGTTGTAAAATTACTACACATTTCTTCCTGTTAAGCATTTGAGCATTTCGTCACTGCAGTAATATTTAGGCTGAAGTATAACCCTTCCTCTTCTAAACAACCATCATATCAGGATGACCATGACTCTTTCCATTATCAAGGTCCTCATACTACCCACTTTTCTCGATACTTTTTCCCTCCCAGAATTGAGCTGAACGAATTTGATGGATCAGATCCCACGGGCGGGGTCACCCAAATGGAACATTATTTATGTTTGCATGGAATTACTGATGATTTAGTTAATATTCATTATGGTGTCCTACATCTGCATCTGGAGCGATGGAAATGGTGTCATTGGAGAAAAAGGCACACCAAGGGTATGTTGCTTGGACATAGTTTGTTGCAGAACTTTATGACCACTTTGACTCTAACACCAACCATTTAGGTCATATGACCAAGTTAAAGTAGTCTAGGATAGTGGAAGAATTTATCGATGCATTTGAGCACTTGTATTTTAGAATGGAGGGCATTTCATATGCTTTCTTTAGGTAATTCTTTATCAGTGGCCTCAAAGATGAAATTTGTGCCCATGTTCTCATGGCACACCCCCAAAAATGGTTGGAAGCTAGTCAACAAACCAAGGAAGCACAACAGATTGTATCCTCTCATATATGCAAACCCTCCTTTCCTCCTCACCCTAAACCCACCAAATATGCCCCTCCTACAAATCCCCTCAAGATCTATAAATTAACCCGGGGTAAAATGGTTGAACGTCAACTCAAGGGTCTTTGTTATAATTGTGATGAAAAGTATTTTTTCAGGCACAAGTGTAAGGAACATAATATTTGTATGGTTGTGACCAAGGATATTTTTAACGAAGATGGTGTTGTTTTGCCTGTGGAGGAACTACCACCGCCATCTAATCTGACCCAACCCTATGATCCACCAGATGTTGACCCAGTGATTTCACTTAATTCCCTCATTGGCTTCTCTGCTCCCAAACTCTCAAATTTATTAGTTACATAAAAAATAGGAAAGTCATCATCCTTGTGGATAGTGGTATCACCCATAATTTTATTCATCACTGCATTGCCCAAGAATTCAATTGTTACATCTGTGTCGTCAATAATTTTCAAAACATGATTGTCAATGGTGGTTCCATGAAAGTGGGGGATGATTTGAAAATGTGTGACTCCAAATTGATTAGTATCACCTGAAATCCCATATTTTTTCCATATAAATGGGTGGTTGTGACATTGTTCTTGGTGATGAATGGTTATGCACTCTAGGCCCCATTCGCATGTATTTTAAGGACTTAACCATGCAATTCTAATAGGAGGGACAACAGTATAAGTTCCAAGGCATCACAATAGGATCCCCTGAGATCAGCAGTTCCCATCGCATGGAAAATATCCTCAAAAAAGGTCATTTGGGAATTATATCCCAACTCTACTCCATTTATGTTGTTGAGACACATTTTTTGCATCTCGAACTCCAATCTATCCTCTCCTTCCACCAAGTTGTTTTTACCACTCCCAAAGAACTTCCCCCTTCCCGTGGATTCCATGATCATTCAATCCCTCTCATCCCGGGTAGTCTTCCTCCCAATGTTTGTCCTTATCATCATCCATTTTCCCAGAAGAATGAAATTGAGAAAATTATTCATGAATTGCTAGAAGCATGTGTTATCCATCTCAGTACTAGCCCCTATTCTTACCCTGTGGTCATGGTACTCAATAAAGAAGGTACTTGGTGCATGTGTCCTAATTTTTGTGCCCTCAACAAACTCACAATCGAAGACAAATTCCCCATTCTTGTCATTGATGACCTCTTGTATGAATTGAGTGGTGCTCAGTACTTCACCAAACTGGATCTACATTCTGGCTACCACCAGATCTGTATGAAAGAAAGAAGACATCCCCAAGATTTCATTTCGAACTCATGAGGGTCACTATGAATTATTAGTAATTCCCTTTGGCTTGTGTAATGCTCCCTCTACTTTCCAAAGTCTTATGAATCATGTCTTCTATCCTTTTATCCATCATTTTGTCTTATCTTTCTTTGATGATATTCTCATCTATAATAAAATGTGGTCATCTCATCTCTCCCATGTGAATCAAGTTCTCCATCTACTCTCTAAGCACCAACTTTTACTCAAAAAATCTAAATGTTCCTTTGGTGCCTCAGAAGTGGAATACCTGGGTCATATTTTCGGCAAGGATGGTATTTGAGTGGATCCTAAGAAAATTGAATCTATGTAGGATATCTCCCTAAAACTCTTAAGATATTTTGTGGTTTTCTAGGTTTTACGATCTATTATAGGAAGTTTGTTCAAAATTATGGAAAATTTGTATCTCCTCTCACTTCTCTCCTTAAAATTACTGCTTTCACTTAAACTTCAGCTACAGATCATTCCTTCCAAGCCTTGAAATATGTTATGTGTTGGACCCCTGTCCTAGCACTTCCAGACTTCACAAAGACATTCACATTGGAATGTGATGCTTCTAGGAAAGGAATTGGGGCCGTCCTCATGAAATATGGTAGGCCTTTGGCCTTCACTAGAAAACAACTTTTAGAGAGACATTTCGGCCAATCCATTTATGAAAAGTAAATGTTATCTATTTTGCATGTTGTGGATCTCTGACGTCCTTATTTATTGGGTCAGTGCTTCCAAAACAAAATTGATCATCAGAGTCTCAAGTATTTTCTGGAACAACAAATTTCATCACTGAAACAACAAAAATGGGTGACCAAGCTATTTGGATATGATTATGAGATCATTTAAAATAAGGGAATGGAAAATGTAGTGGTCGATGCTCTTTCCTATAAATATGAAGAAGATGGGTCCCTTTTCTCCCTCTCCTTCATTCTACCAAATTGACTCCAAGATGTTCATCAGGAATGGCTACAAGACCCCAAAATTTATAGCATGCTCCACCAAATACAACACAATTATTCAATTTCTCCAGGGTACTCTTGGCACAATGAAGAGCTTTTCTACAAAGTTCATTGGTATTTATGCAAGAAAACGCAACTTAAATACATAGTGCTTTCTAAAGTTCATGTGATCTGGATTATTTTTGGCACGAAAAGAGAGAGGAGATATAACACATAAATATACAAAGATATTGAAATAGAGCCAATAATATGACATAAATATATCAGATATATAACAAGACACACGGATATATAGTAATACACAATTTCTATTAATGAGCAAAATGTACAAAACTAAAGAAATACAGAGTGAAAGACTTGCTAGAATGGTGGCAGCTTATCTCTGAGAAGAGATGTGATGGTTGTGTGCATTCACAAGAATATGTATGTTATAATGAGGATCCAAGGCCTTTTTAACATAAATAAAATCCAAAACCCTAACCTCGAAATATGAAAAGACAATAGTTTTGTTGACCCTATTTTGGGTAGTTTGGTGTATCGACTTCCTGGGGGCATAACTTTGGCATACAATCTCCATTTGGGGTGCAAGATAGGTCATTGGAAAGGTATCATCATGGAGATTCATTTTGGGGGCTCAATCAAAGCCTTTGGCTACCCTTGAGGTGCTCTATCCCAAAAAAACTTCATTTAGGCCCTCAAAATGGCCCCAGAAGTTTAGGAACCGAAAAACTACTAAAAATAATAAGTTTCCAAAAAATTGTTTTGAGCTAGCTAGAATAGATGGGTGACCAATAATATCCACCTGGATCAATCCTCCCTCCATAGGAAGTAATTTTATCCATTGCATTGAGTTCCCATGGGACAAGGGAAAGTGCTTGTTGAATCTGAACCTTGATGATCTGCTTGCCTTGCTAGAGAAGTTACGTTGCTTAGCTTGTTGACGGATGTCATGAACCTGTGGCTGGAAGGGTTGGACATTTTTAACCAATATGGATACATGAGATGATTGTGTGCAAAAGTAATCATTTCTCTTGGATTCAATCTTTTCGACATGCTTCTGTTGAATAGAATGTTCTTGGACTGAGGTTTCAATGGTTGCGATGTTCTTCTATTCACATTTTGAACAGATTGTGAAGAAGCTAAATTTTGTAGTATGAGATACTACCTTGAGGCACTATTTAGGTGGGACAGTAATTGGAACTACCTATGGTATCTTATAGAGATGACCCCCAGAGTAACAATGAAACTACGGGCTCGAGAATCATAAATATCATAGTGGGGAAACATCACATAATACCTCATCCTTGAAGGGTTGGATGCCGTATGAAAATCGACACTATTGGATGGCATGAATATCGCGTCCCTAGCGAATCCACCCGATGTTGTATGGCTATGGGTGTGGTGTTGTCGGAAATACCAATTGTTTGACAACCTCTGCTGAAATGAGGTTCTTATGGCTTATGATATCAACAATAAAATCCAGTAGGGTCCCCTTCACCCACGTATTTGAATGAAAAAGGTGCTCCCCTTCCTCAGAATCTGCTTGTTCTTCTAGTTGAATTTTTGTCATCGTGATAGTAACAATGGGGTCTGCGTCGATGATATGTCTTTTCCCATTATTTTCTAAATCATATTTTGAATCTGGGTTTGGATCTTTCTCTTTGATCTCCACCACCAGTGACTATTTTGAGCGACTTTCATCGGTGTTGTGCAAGGGGATTTTGTGTAAATCGCACCATTTTCCAGTGTCCTTCTTCATCTTTCGGTTACCCTTCTTTTCCTGTGGCTTGGACTAGTTTTCTGAAGGTTGGTTGTTAGGGTCATATTTACCATACTTTGGTTGTTTCATATTTGTAGACCCGAACTCCCGCTTGTTCCGGTGCTTAAATTTCTTCTCGATTTTAACAACATATCGATAAGCAACACCAAGTGGTGAGATGTCTAGAAAATTCATTTTAGTATGGATGAATCCATGTAGAGCCCCACGATATTTTAGAACCAAATGTCACTCAGAGTCTTTGATACCCAAGTTGGTGCACAAGGTATGAAAGTTATTGGTGAACTCCGACACTACTTTTACCCTCTCTTGATGTAGCGTTTTCCATCTCATGTGTTGGTATTCATAGTTTCCAATAGGGTAATATTGTTCCTTGACCGCATCCATAAAAAAATCCCAAGTAGGTTTGGCCCCATATATTCCAGACTCCTATGTGGAACTTTTCTCTCATTAATTTTCCCACTAATGTTTGACATGGGGGAGAGCCTTAAGGAGTGCGAAGGTGAAATTTTCTCTGTCGGAAAAATTGTGAACAGAGAGATAACCTTCTAGCATATTTAACCATTTTTCTAGGGCATTCCTATCTATCTTAACTTAAAATATGAAAAATATCAAAATTAACATGTACCTTGAAAGGAGAGGTTCTTCCAAAGTGGACACTTGATGAAGATGCACCTACTGCAATCGGAAGGCATTGAAGGATGTGGGAAAAATTCCTCATCATTTCATCCCTCTATCGTGTGAGAGATTTCTCAAGAAACAGATTAATAGAATATTTTTCTCTAACATTTTTCGTTTCTTCCACCATGGATGGTTTCTTGTCCATGCGAGAGAAATTTTCCTTAAGAGAGATAAGCTCGAGACCAAACTTGCTATACTCGAACCTCATCTAGGAAATGCACTGAAAAACGATCAAGAGTAGCCTGCTCTGATACCACTGATCGATCTTGTTTTCGGCAAAAAATGAGAATGGAGATATAACACAGAAATATAAAAAGATATTTCAAGAGAGACAATAATATAACAGAGATATATCGGAAATATAGCAAGAGACATGGATACACAGTAATACACAATTTCTATTAATGAGTGAAATGTACAAAACTGTAGAAATACAGAGTGAAAGACTCGCTATAATAGTGGAATCTTATCTCTAAGAAGATATGTGATGAATACACACATTCGCAAGAATATTCTCATTACAATGAGGCTCCAAGGCCTTTTGTGGACCCTGCTTTGGGTAGTTTGGTGTATCAACTTCCTGGGGGCATAACTTTGGCATAAGATATCCATTTGAGGTGCACGATAGCTCATTGGAAAGGTATCGTTGAGGAGATTCATTTTGGGGGATAAATCAGAGTGTTTGGCTATCATTGAGGTGTTCAATTCCAAAAACAACTTCATTTAGGCCCTCAAAATGGCCCCAGAAGTTTAGGAACCGAAAAACTGCTAAAAATAGTAAGTTTCCAGAAAATTGTTTTGAGCCAGTTGGAATAGGTGGGTGGCCACTAATATCCACCTGGATCATCATCCCTCACCCACAGTCAAGAATTCATGGTTTACCAAAGAATATGAATAGGTAAAACATTATTTTTTCTAGGATGTGATGAAACATGACGTTCGCACCTTTGTGGTTGAATGTGAGATTTGTCAACACAACAAGGGAGAAATTTTAAAATCTTTGGCCACACTCCAACTGCTTTTGACTCCCCCTGCTATTTGGAGAGATATTTATATGGATTTCATTGTGGGATTACCTAAATCAATAAAAAAATAAGTTAGTCATCATGGTGAGTGTAGATCGTCTCTCCAAATATGCTCATTTTTGTGCTCTTCAACACCCATTCATTGCCTCCACAGTGGCTCATAATATTCATGGATAATATCTTCAAGCTTTATGGAATGCCTAATTCTATTGTCTCTAACAGAGATCCCACTTTCACCAGCAATTTTTGGAAATAATTGTTCAAGCTACAGAGAACCCAATTGCATCTCAACAGCACTTATCACCCCCACGGATGACCAGAGTGAATTTGTCAACAAGTGTTGGAAATATATTTTAGGTGTTTTTCATCTGAGAGGAAAAATCGGTGGGCTCAATGGTTACCCCTAGTTTAATGGTGGTACAACATGTCTTACCATACAACTACTCACATGACTCTTTTGAAGTATTCTATGGCCAACAACCCCCATCGTTTCTCTCATATATGCTAGGGGTCTCGAAGTTTCAGGAGGTTGAAAAAAATATTACAGTCCGAGAGGCTATTATTCGTGCTCTCAAAGACAATTTGGTCATGGCTCAGAATCATATGAAGAAACAAGAAAATCAAGGACGTTATGAATGACAATTTTTTGAAGGGGACCATGTGCTTCTTCAACTACAACCTTATAAGTAGAATTCACTCAAAGTTGAACATTGTGAGAAAATTTCTACCAAATTTATGGTCATTATATAGTGCTCAAGAATGTGGGATCGGTGGCCTATAAGTTATCTCTACCCAGTCAATTGAAGCTACATCCTACTTTTCATGTTTCCTGCTTAAATACGATGATTGGAACTAAGTTCCAAACTCAAACTAGTCTCCTTGAGTTGGATGAAGAAGGTTACATCCGGTTGCAACCACAAGTTGTCTTGGACCACTGAGAGCATTGTATCCATCAATGCACCATCAAGGAAGTTTAGTCCATTGGAAAAATACAACTCCAGAAGATGCCACCTGGGAGCCGACCGCCATTCTACAAAACTTTCCTCATCTTAAGCCTTGAGGACAAGGTTGTTATACAAGGGGGAGGCCATGTTAGGGACCTAACCTCCCTAACCCCTCACGTAGGTAGAATAATATAATTCCATGTAATAAAGGCCAATGTTAATAAGGCCTAGCAATAAGGAAGAATAAGTCAAATGCAAGAAGACCTAATAGACGCTTCCGCTTCTAGAAGGATCTTCCTCTAGATTGTTATTTTGGATAGATAGATTTAGTATAAATAGGATTAGAGGGTATAAGAAATGTTATCTTATATGTTATTGTAATAGAGATATACTATGTTGGAGGTTTCCCCATCGAAGAGGCAAGTGAACATTGCTATCATTAATCAAGGTGCTCTTTCTCAAGTTATTCTAGTATTATTAAGGTATTTTTATGGTTATATCATTATTGTTCTACCATTTCTAGATAAAATGTTTATGTTCTGCATACTATTTTATATCTAGAATAATACAACATCAGCACAACAAACAGATCAAGCTACACATGTGCTTTTCTTGAAGGAAATTTTTGGAATTAAGCGCAATAAGCGAGGAAGAATGGACCAAAGGAAACAACACACGCCAGAAAATAAGGAAGACCAATGCAACAAAGAGAAAAGGAAGAAATGTCCTAGAAAAGAAGGAAGATCAGTGCAAGGAACAATTAGATCAAATACCAACCACGTGGAAGGAATTTATAAAGTGGAAAAGTGGAGTCCACTTACAGTTAGGGTTTTTGAGTCATAATGTAAGGGTTTTTACCCATTTTTTAGTATAAATAGAAGATGTATGAGGTAGATAGAGGTGTCTTTTGATGAAGGAAGTCATTATCACTTTTTGCATGAGTGAATCACTTGGATCACTTTTTGAGTTTTGAATTAGAATATTTGTTTTCTTGAGAGCTGTGGAGCTCAGATGGAGTTAGTGATGAGTTTTAACTAAGGGTCGAGTCATAAGCTATGGAGATTGGTGCGACACTGGTCATTCTCACCATTCTTAAACCATTTGATGTAATGCGCGCAATGCTATTTTGATGAAAAATAAGAAATAATAAGAAGATATTTGTGGAAGTAGCCTATGGGGAGTGAACCACAGTAAAAATGGTGTATTTATGTGTGATGTGTTATTTATATGCTTTATAATGAATGAATGGTTAGATGAATGCATTAGTTAGGGTTTATTTACAACGTGCATTAAAATGAGTATTCAAAACAACTGATATTGAATGAGTAGAATGGTAGATCTGATGAACATTACAATAGAATACAAGTTAAACTAGAGAAATGGTAAAAATGGCATCCCCAATCACTTCCATGACTTTAGACATCTCTGTCCTGCATTAACCCATAATCTATATCGGGTGAGACTGCATTGTACACTTTGTACGTTGTGTATCCTTCTAGTTTACGAGAAGGGTCGATGGTGAAAAGAGTTTTGTTGGAGAACTAAGGTAGTGTTGGAGAAATTTCTATTTTCGTCACACTAGTTCAATGGAAGTAACACTAGTTCAGTGGGAGTTAACTAACTAGTTCTATTTTAGACTTTAACACTAGTTCAGTGGGAGTTAACTAACTAGTTCTATTTTAGAATTTCTAATCTTAGACCATCACTATTATGCATGCATTCCTAATTATAGGATGTCATTTCCTATATGAGTGAAGATCACTCACTCATTGATAAGATCATAATATGCATTGATTATCACTCTTCATTGTGTATCTCTCTTCCTTTTCTTGATAAGATTTGTTTGTGTATGCTTTAGCTAGATATTCTGTGTAGGTTTCCATGAAACAATGATATGGTATCAGAGCTACGTTGCTTGGAGCAAGACAGACAAGCCAAAGAATAAGGGAAATCAGGGTTTCGGTGAGCTAAATCTGTGGTCGTACCATTCAACAGTTATTTCTCAAAAATTATTAATGTTTTGAGGAAACGACCCTTTAAGGAATTAAATCGACCCATTCTGCAAGTGGGTTTTCAACCGTTTGGAGATATTCCTCACTTTTTCTTAGAAAGTAAGTCACAAGATAGCCTTCTGAAATTGATATGAATCTTTGGTTGTACCTTTCTACAATGATTGCTTCCAAAATGTTAAGTGTTTGAGGAAATGACTAGTGTGAGAAGTAAATCGACCCATTCTGCAAGTGGGTTTTCAACCATTTGGATATATTCCACACCGTTTGCTCAGAATGTAAGTTGTAAGATCGTCTCCTGAAACTGATATGAATTTTCACTTAAAGTGCCCTTTCTGTTGTGATTTCTTTATTTTTCACTTGCAGATTGAGAGTAAATTTTTAGGGGTTCTTAGAAATAGTGGAAGAGATGGAAAGGACAACTATTATATAGTCAAACTTGGTGGTAATCCTCACACCATACAATTATTTTGATTGGAATCAAAAGGCATAATTCCAACTCAAAAGGAAAGGACTGTATAATTTGATGATGGTGACAGAAACATAACCTACATCAGCGATTGAGAAGATGAGATGGGTGAACTGTAAGGATGAGCCCATATGACTACTTCTTGAGTTAATATCCACTGATTTATGGTTTCATGTAGCTTCATGCAAGACTCCAAACGAGATCTGGACCACCTTGGAAGGACTCTTTGGAAAGCAGGATGAGATGTGAGGTCATATGCTTGAGGTAGAATTGAATACATTAGACCCTAAAAGTTTTAATAATATACAAGATTTCTTTACTAAACTTAAATATTTGATTTTGAGCTTGGTTGAATGTGTTATTGACAAGTCTACATAAGAGAAACAACTTATTCTAACAATCGTGTCCAAGCTAGGACCATAATACGTTGTCTATGTCTCCAATTTTCATTATGGCGGATGTCTTTTTGGAACAAATTGGAAAATGCCTACCTTGGCTCAGTTCATTGTCTCTTACACGAGAAGAAAAAAATCATATAGATGGGCCTCATGAATGATCCCAAAGCACATGCACTCACCATGCATTATGGAAAAGGGTCATCCAAATAGAACATAAAGCAAGGATATTCCAAACACTTTAATGATTCTTCAGGTTCCAAAGACTCTTCAGATTCCAAGAAGAAGAAGAAGGAAAAGTAGTGCACTTACTGCAATAAACTGAATCATGAAGAATCCACATGCATGAAGAAACAGATCGATCTTATGGCATAGACACTTCAGCAGAACAACCTTGGAAACTTCATTCTAGAGGGAGTCAAGAAGCGTAAGGAAGAAGATCATGCTCCTAAGAAAGGTAATCATCATGCTTTGGTTGCAATTAATTCCTCATCTGATTCATGGATTATAGATTCTGGTGCATCCCATCATATG
>SNQJ01S0058016.1:90107-108158 GCA_010110895.2 Picea sitchensis | reverse complement strand
ACTCCAGTAGCAGTAGCAGGAGAAGGGAGAGTGGAACTCCACAATGGAAGTTTTGAGAATGTTTTACATGTTCCAAATATTTCTATGAATCTTCTCTCAGTTTATCAGATCACTCAGAAAGGTAAAAAGGTTGAATTTACATCAGATTCTGTTTCAATAATTGACATTAATGACAATTCCATTATTGCAATTGGTGAGGTGGATCACAAGTTAAGGCTATATAAATTCACTAAGTTTTATGATGATGACTTCTCTATTCTTACACATAAGGAGAGTAATTTGCATGCAACTGCAATGCAACATGCATATACTCTTGTTCTTCCATTAGTTTCATACATCAGAGATGATTCCATACACTCAGATTATGTACATGGAAATAAGCAGGTAGTACATCCAGATAAGAAGCCATCATCGAAGCTTCAGTAGATGCCAAATAAGGTAGAAACCACACTTCAGTCAGCATGCAACCTTGTAGGGAATCCATTGGATTCGAGGATGACTCGATCTCATCATGAAGATCCTTCTCATGTACTTTCAGCTTCAAAACCTACGATGCTCATGCATTATTACATGGTTCAATCTACTGAACCACAGAACTACAATAGGGTTGTGGGAAATCCATTATGGAAAGCAACCATGCAGAAGGAGTATGACTCACTCTTATAGAACCAAACTTGGAATCTAGTTCCACTTCCACCAGAAAGGAATATTTTCAAGTACATATGGGTCCAGAGGATCAAGAGGTACAAGGCCTTACAGTTTGACAAAATACTTCATCAGATCCATAAATATTTCTACATCTTCATGAAGAATTTTAGTGAGTTGAAGTTTCAGAATTTGTGGGATCGTCTTGCAGTGAAGAACACAGTTTCCTAGTAGCTGTCATTTTCTTCTTTTGATACATTATCTTTTGAGGGGGGTTTTGTTCCCACGTGGTTTTCCCTCTTTCCTCATTTTTATCCAGTGTTCATTAGTTTCATTGTACATGAGTATCTAAAATGGCCTAGTAGTCGGGACTCATTTTTTACTCCATGGTGATGTTCAGGGGGGGTGTTGGAGAAATTTCTATTTTTGGCACACTAGTTTAGTGGGGGTAACACTAGTTCAGTGGGATTTAACTGAATAGTTATATTTTAGACTTTAACACTAGTTTAGTGGGAGTTAACTGACTAGTTCTATTTTAGACTTTAACACTAGTTCAGTGGGAGTTAGCTGACTAGTTGTATTTTAGACTTTCTAATCTTAGACCATCACTATTATGCATGCATTCCTAATTATAGGATTTCATTGCCTCTATGAGTGAAGATCACTCACTCATTGATAAGCTCATAATATGCATTGATTCTCATTCTTCATTCTGTATCTCTCTTCCTTTTCTTGATAAGATTTGTTAGTGTATGATTTAGTTAGATCTCCTTTGCAGGTTCCATGAAACACTGACAGGAAAAACCTGACTTAGCCCATGCATCCAACAAATGGTTTTATTGTCGGAAGGAACTTAGAAGGACAACCTATAAGGGGTTTGGTACAGAAGATGCAGTGATAGAAAAGGGGTGTTCAGGCCATGGAATACTATAAAGAAAGAGATTGAAATATGGTTGGAGACAAAGTAGCTAGAGTTCATGTAGAAATATAATAAGGGTTTCAGGTATACACTACGCCAGTATCTATAGAGGTATGTGTTTATTGATTTGCATGAAGAATATTTCTGTTATTTTCCATAATTATTACAGCATTGGGTATTGAGGTTTAAAGAGACCCATCTGACTAATCAGATCAGGCGAGTAGAGTGGATTGTTGAAAATAATGCACGATTGGAAAGGGTTAATAATAAATTCTCGCACGCAATGGATTTCTAGTTAGAAAATATTACAGTGGAATTTGTCACTGAGTTTGCAGTAGATACATCGAAGGCATATACTGTGGGAGAGAAGGATTTCTTAAGGGGACCTAGAGGGAGGTACATTAGGTATATTTACACATCGATCAATATATTATTACATGATAAAGGTGTGATTACTATGGAATCAAAAATCTAGATCACTCTGTGCGCATGGGGTAGTTGGGGGAAGCACTAAGGAAGATATGAGATATGGAGAAGGATCTAGAAAGTAGCCAAAAGAAAGAAGCAATGGACCCCATCATGATGGATGATGAACAAACCAGGGATATCATAAAGAAAGTAGGTGTGACGCACAATAGATGACCCTACCAATATAAGATGAATAGAAAAAAGAGGGCAGTAACCGAGTGAGAGGGCTTGGACAACGATGAGGAAGAGGTAGAGGATCTTCATGCCATGGGGAAGATTGAGGATATTGTATGCAACACATATGATAGGAAAACTAGAGGTCATGGGTTCGATGTAGAAGAAGGATATCCATTCCATATCCAAATTAGTGTGGAAATCACAACCCCATGTGCGACTCAGATATCTGAAGAAGAAAAACCAATTAACCAGGAAGTGATTAGTGGTAAAATAATTTCCACATGACGTGGGTCTAGTGGAAACTCAAGTAGAAGTGAGAGTTCAACAAATAATAGTCAGGTATCTACACCGTGAGGAGGTGGTAGTACAACAAAATTCACATTTTCAAGAGAAGATCCAACTATTAGGTTACTAGATTTCTAAGGGGATGGGTCAGATGAACCAGAAAAGAATTTGTTTATCTATGAGAATATATGGGAAAAAAATCATATTACAAATGAAGACACAAAGGTTGTGCAATTGTAAATCACACTCATATACCGTGAATTAGACTAGTACATGGATCTCGTAACAAATAATCCAATGGGAGTGCCTACAATTGTAGTTAAGGTAAAGAGGAAGATAATAAATGGATTTCACGAACCAAGCTCAGAAGACCATTTTATGAATGAAATGATACATGTTAAGTAGAAATAAGGAGAATCAGTCTAGAAGGTGGACCAGAAGTTCAAAAGACTAAATGTTAAGTTAAAGTACCCTATTAATGACGCACAACATAGAAATTTGTTTGTTAATTCTCTATTTCCACACTTGAAGTATCCTTTGAGACAACAAAAATTCCAAAGTCGGGATGAGGCTCTGCAAGCAGCCTTACAATTAGAGAAAAATCAGTACAAGAATAAAGATCCAATTTTGCAAGAGATGAGACAAGATCTGAAGAACTTAACATTCCAGTTGAATCAAAATAAAGGAAAGGAGAAAAGAAAGGATTTCAGGTGTACAATTTGTAGGAAAGAAATCCATCATAAGAATGAGTGTCCATTATTTGTGCAGTATATTGGAGTGGGTATTCCAAACCCTTTATCTTAAGGAGAACCATGCTGTGAGATTTGAAAAACACATGGGCATGATCCCTATCATTGCCCCTTGATGAAAACGTATCAGACGACACCAAAGAGTACATTTTGTAATTTTTGCAAGTTAGTTGGACATGGAGACAAGGACTGTAAAACTTTGGAGATGATGAAAGAAAGGATTTCAGATACCTATAGGGTATAAGATAAACATATAATAGGACAACCTACACAGCAGTTGTAGTATAATAAAGCGCAAAAGCCACAGTATAATCCCGCACAGCTATTTCAAGCGCAATCGGAGTATAACAATGTGCAATAGTTTGAAGCACCACCGCAACAATGTGTAGCACCACCATAGTACAATAATGTGCAACCACAGTATAATCGGGGACCTTAGTATAATATACTATGCAGAGATAATCAGGGAAACATAGAAGGATTTAGAGGAGGAGGTTGTGGAGGAAGAGGCTTTGGAGGAGGTCAAGAACTAGTAGTTTGTTATAATTGCCAGAAACTAGGGCACTATGCAAGGGACTTCCCACAACGACTTGCAACATGTATGTATTTTCACGCAGCATACCATGAGACAAAAGATTGTCTGACACTTTTGTTGAAAATATAGGACAAAAGGAACCAGGCCAACCAAAACATGCAATGGATCAGGGTGGAAAATAGAGAACAGGATGGGAAGAATATTAACATAGTTACCAGAGGTGGAGCTAAGACAAGAGAATATGCATCCAAGAAGGATTAGGACCAGTTCAATGGGTCAGGAAGAATACAACGCCTAAGTAGAAGTTTGATGTGTGCAAAGAGAAAGAGATATTCAAAGAGGCTAGGCAGGAGATTCTAAAAGAAAATATTGCATCTACTTCAGGGAAAAAACCAGAAGATGAGATACCAATGTATGAAATTCCTCCATTATTTGATCATACCAACAAAGAACAACCTTCAGAACAATTAAGTAACTTAAGAAACTTTTTGGGATCATGTGTAAAATTGTTGAATGATAAAAAATTCCTTACAAGTACTGCAAAATTTGTTAGAAAAGTGTAATTCTAGGGAATAAGGGGTAAAAAGAGTGAATTAGGTCCGTAAGAAGAGAAGAACAATCAGGGAATTCATATTGAATGCCAACATAGGAGATTTTAATATTGTGGATATCATACTAGACTTAGGATCTGAAGTTAATGTTCTGTCAAAGAAAACATGGGAAGCTATGGGAGAACCTCAATTGGGATATTCACCTATTTAGTTGAAGTTGGAAAATAAGCATAGAGTGGTTCCAATTAGTAGGTTGAACTGGATTCCAGACGATCTATATGGTGTGTGCACCATGGAATACTTTGAAGTCATTTACATAGTATATAATGCTTCACCATATCCAGTATTGTTGGGTTTGGATTAGGATTTTGATAACCAAACTATTATTAACTTGAAGACAAGGAAGATGATATTTGAATCAAGGAAATAAAGAGTTATTGCACGATTAGATCCCTCAAAAGGAGGAAGGTATTTGGAACCTATGATAGACAATATTCTTACAGGAGATGTGAATCAGTTATACAAAACTACCACACGCGAAGAGGATTATATCAACCCAACTGCAAATGTCATGCTCAGTTGGAGGATATTGGAGAATTATTTCTTGTGATTCAGAATCTGACATAGGATTGGAGAACTCATAGAAGAGATTACATGAATTATCTACCAGGATATGCGCCAGAATAACGTGCACATTGAGATGGGTTGGTACAAAGGTAAGAGAACCTCCTACATTTTATGGTATGAATGACTTAGAATAATTTTTACTGAAGTTTGAGGTAGAGGTTATGGAAAATCATAGATTACCAAAATTAGATATTATTTTGAAATATACACCTGCAAGATGGTGGGGTACACATAAGAAGAAGGTCAATAATTGGTTTCAATGAAAGATATCATTGCGCATTAGATTTGGCACAAAGCATGAGAACAAAGCTTTGGGGAAATATGATGGATTTGTACAACCCAAAAAACATGTAGATAGGTGCATGGTTCAATGGAGATTAGAACCCCAATAATGATGTCCACGCCATTTTATTCACACATTAGAAGGCATTCCAAGGAAATGGTACACAAAACAAGAACAACATAGAGAAACTGCTAACTAGGAAGAGATACGACATAATTTTGTAGTTACATTTTTCTTTGAGTATGAAAGTCTAGAGATAGATATAGCACTAAAAGTTGTAAGAGACGGGATATTTGAAGAACCAAGATTTGAAATAATCCTAGCATATTAGAAGCAGAATATAAAGACAACGAAACAATTGCTACATTGTTATCGCGTCACAGAAGAAGAAGATCTAGCAGAAGATAATCCACGCAGTATAAAAATCTTGGAAGTGGAAGGTGAAAGGGAAGTAGAAGGTCCCAAGATAGTTTTAGAAGATAATGTTGCACCATTAAATATCAAGAAGGTAAACATTGGAACTGCATAAAACCCAAAGATGGCCAGTATTGGAGATTATTGGGATAATCAGACAATAGAAATTATCATAGAGTTACTGCGTGATTAGAGTGACTTATTCCCAGCAACATTTTCATAAATGAAGGGATTAACAAGAGAGCTAGAAGAGATGAATATCTCTTTGAAGCCAGAAGGTAGACTTATGAGATAAATACCTTACAGATTGAATCCAATATATAAGGATAAATTGAAGGCATAAATTGACAAGATGTTAAAGGCTGGTGTCATAGAACCTGTGGAAGAATCAGAATGGATCAATCCTACGATGGTGCAGGAAAATAAGCAAGGAGGGATTAGGATTTGTGTATATTTGAGAAAATTGAATGATGATTTCCTACATGATCATTTTCCTACCCCATTTACATATGAAGTGTTGGAAAATGTAGGGGGTCAAGAAGCTTATTCATTTACAGATGTATTCTCATGATATCATCAGATTAGGATCACACTAGAAGATAGACACAATACCCCATATTCTATAGAGTGGGGATCATTTAATTATATAGTCATTCCATTTGGGTTGAAGAATGCACCATCAATTTTTTCAAGAGTAGTAGTAGTAGCCTTTAAAAAAATTATTCATAAGTTTTTAGAAGTTTAGTTGGATGACTGGACAATGTTTAGTTTATTGAAGGAACATGTTGTAGTGTTAAGGTTAATGTTAGACAGATGAAGACAATTTTAGATATCATTGAATATTAAGAAATGTATTTTCAATGCACCTTTTTATATTTTTTATGGCATGTGATGTGTAAACAGGGTCTACCGGTTGATCCTACTAAAATTATTTTCATAGTTAACTTGCCACCACCAATGTTAGTGCGTCAGTTGAAGAGTACACTTGGTCATATAGGATATTACAAGAATTTCATAAGGGGATATCTACATGTTACTTCACCAATTGAGAAGTTGTTGAAGAAGGACACTAAGTATCATTGGGATGATGAATGTTAGCAGAGTTTGGATATTATGAAGGAGAAGATGGTTACTGCGTCGATTTTAGTATTTCCATATTTGGAAAAAGAATTTCATGTGCATGTGGATGCATCTAAAATAGAATTAGGATCAGTCTTGACACAACCAGGAGAAGGTGATATAGATTACCCTATTTCATTTGCAAGAATTTTTTTATCAAATTAAGAACAGAACTACAACACTACATAAAGGGAAGGATTAACTATGGTGTATGCTTTGCATAAATATAGACATTACTTGTTAGGGAAACATTTCAAGATGTTTACATATCATTCTTCTCTAATATATTTAGTCAATAAGCTAGTGTTGGGGGGAAGGATATGCAGATGGATAATTTTGTTCCAAGAATTTGATTTTGAATTAGTGGTGAACCTTAGAATATTGAATGCAGGACCGAATCACTTATCTAGTATAACTAATGGAGAAGAACCTAGCAACTTGGAAGAAAAAATTTCAGATGCACAATTTTTTTTTAGTACAAATAGTTGATGAGTATTTTTCTCACATTATTGAGTTTTTCAGTACAAGACTTGCACCAAGACAAATTACTACTGTGCAGAAGAAAATTGCGGTGTTCAGAGCTACAAATTATCAGTTGATTGCAGATCATTTATACAAAATTGGAGCAGATAACATCTTAAGGAGATGTGTGATGGGGCATGAAAGGCCTATCATTTTACCATATGTGCATGAATGGATTTTTGGGGAACACTATTCAAGGAAAGATATCACATAGAAGGTATTGCGCGCAGGATTATGGTGGCCAACAATTCACAAGGATTCAAATGAATAATGTTAAAAGTGTGATTTTTTTTAAAGAGTTGGGAAACCATCCAGGAGGGATGAAATTCCATTGAAACATNGATCTATATGGTGTGTGCACCATGGAATACTTTGAAGTCATTTACATAGTATATAATGCTTCACCATATCCAGTATTGTTGGGTTTGGATTAGGATTTTGATAACCAAACTATTATTAACTTGAAGACAAGGAAGATGATATTTGAATCAAGGAAATAAAGAGTTATTGCACGATTAGATCCCTCAAAAGGAGGAAGGTATTTGGAACCTATGATAGACAATATTCTTACAGGAGATGTGAATCAGTTATACAAAACTACCACACGCGAAGAGGATTATATCAACCCAACTGCAAATGTCATGCTCAGTTGGAGGATATTGGAGAATTATTTCTTGTGATTCAGAATCTGACATAGGATTGGAGAACTCATAGAAGAGATTACATGAATTATCTACCAGGATATGCGCCAGAATAACGTGCACATTGAGATGGGTTGGTACAAAGGTAAGAGAACCTCCTACATTTTATGGTATGAATGACTTAGAATAATTTTTACTGAAGTTTGAGGTAGAGGTTATGGAAAATCATAGATTACCAAAATTAGATATTATTTTGAAATATACACCTGCAAGATGGTGGGGTACACATAAGAAGAAGGTCAATAATTGGTTTCAATGAAAGATATCATTGCGCATTAGATTTGGCACAAAGCATGAGAACAAAGCTTTGGGGAAATATGATGGATTTGTACAACCCAAAAAACATGTAGATAGGTGCATGGTTCAATGGAGATTAGAACCCCAATAATGATGTCCACGCCATTTTATTCACACATTAGAAGGCATTCCAAGGAAATGGTACACAAAACAAGAACAACATAGAGAAACTGCTAACTAGGAAGAGATACGACATAATTTTGTAGTTACATTTTTCTTTGAGTATGAAAGTCTAGAGATAGATATAGCACTAAAAGTTGTAAGAGACGGGATATTTGAAGAACCAAGATTTGAAATAATCCTAGCATATTAGAAGCAGAATATAAAGACAACGAAACAATTGCTACATTGTTATCGCGTCACAGAAGAAGAAGATCTAGCAGAAGATAATCCACGCAGTATAAAAATCTTGGAAGTGGAAGGTGAAAGGGAAGTAGAAGGTCCCAAGATAGTTTTAGAAGATAATGTTGCACCATTAAATATCAAGAAGGTAAACATTGGAACTGCATAAAACCCAAAGATGGCCAGTATTGGAGATTATTGGGATAATCAGACAATAGAAATTATCATAGAGTTACTGCGTGATTAGAGTGACTTATTCCCAGCAACATTTTCATAAATGAAGGGATTAACAAGAGAGCTAGAAGAGATGAATATCTCTTTGAAGCCAGAAGGTAGACTTATGAGATAAATACCTTACAGATTGAATCCAATATATAAGGATAAATTGAAGGCATAAATTGACAAGATGTTAAAGGCTGGTGTCATAGAACCTGTGGAAGAATCAGAATGGATCAATCCTACGATGGTGCAGGAAAATAAGCAAGGAGGGATTAGGATTTGTGTATATTTGAGAAAATTGAATGATGATTTCCTACATGATCATTTTCCTACCCCATTTACATATGAAGTGTTGGAAAATGTAGGGGGTCAAGAAGCTTATTCATTTACAGATGTATTCTCATGATATCATCAGATTAGGATCACACTAGAAGATAGACACAATACCCCATATTCTATAGAGTGGGGATCATTTAATTATATAGTCATTCCATTTGGGTTGAAGAATGCACCATCAATTTTTTCAAGAGTAGTAGTAGTAGCCTTTAAAAAAATTATTCATAAGTTTTTAGAAGTTTAGTTGGATGACTGGACAATGTTTAGTTTATTGAAGGAACATGTTGTAGTGTTAAGGTTAATGTTAGACAGATGAAGACAATTTTAGATATCATTGAATATTAAGAAATGTATTTTCAATGCACCTTTTTATATTTTTTATGGCATGTGATGTGTAAACAGGGTCTACCGGTTGATCCTACTAAAATTATTTTCATAGTTAACTTGCCACCACCAATGTTAGTGCGTCAGTTGAAGAGTACACTTGGTCATATAGGATATTACAAGAATTTCATAAGGGGATATCTACATGTTACTTCACCAATTGAGAAGTTGTTGAAGAAGGACACTAAGTATCATTGGGATGATGAATGTTAGCAGAGTTTGGATATTATGAAGGAGAAGATGGTTACTGCGTCGATTTTAGTATTTCCATATTTGGAAAAAGAATTTCATGTGCATGTGGATGCATCTAAAATAGAATTAGGATCAGTCTTGACACAACCAGGAGAAGGTGATATAGATTACCCTATTTCATTTGCAAGAATTTTTTTATCAAATTAAGAACAGAACTACAACACTACATAAAGGGAAGGATTAACTATGGTGTATGCTTTGCATAAATATAGACATTACTTGTTAGGGAAACATTTCAAGATGTTTACATATCATTCTTCTCTAATATATTTAGTCAATAAGCTAGTGTTGGGGGGAAGGATATGCAGATGGATAATTTTGTTCCAAGAATTTGATTTTGAATTAGTGGTGAACCTTAGAATATTGAATGCAGGACCGAATCACTTATCTAGTATAACTAATGGAGAAGAACCTAGCAACTTGGAAGAAAAAATTTCAGATGCACAATTTTTTTTTAGTACAAATAGTTGATGAGTATTTTTCTCACATTATTGAGTTTTTCAGTACAAGACTTGCACCAAGACAAATTACTACTGTGCAGAAGAAAATTGCGGTGTTCAGAGCTACAAATTATCAGTTGATTGCAGATCATTTATACAAAATTGGAGCAGATAACATCTTAAGGAGATGTGTGATGGGGCATGAAAGGCCTATCATTTTACCATATGTGCATGAATGGATTTTTGGGGAACACTATTCAAGGAAAGATATCACATAGAAGGTATTGCGCGCAGGATTATGGTGGCCAACAATTCACAAGGATTCAAATGAATAATGTTAAAAGTGTGATTTTTTTTAAAGAGTTGGGAAACCATCCAGGAGGGATGAAATTCCATTGAAACATAAAGTAACTTTACAAGTGTTTGATAAATGGGCAATAGATTTTGTATGTCCAATTAATCTACCAGCCTGAAGATCAAGAATTAGATATATTATTACAACAAAAAAATACTTGACCATAAGGGATGAGGAAACACTGGTAAAGGATTGTAGTGTAGAGACTACAACACGCCTTTTATTTGAAGAGGTGGTGACATGCTTTGTATGTCCAAGAATATTAATGAGTGATCAATGGACTCACTTTATTAATAGTACAATTGAGGAAATTCTTGAAGAGTTTAAGATACATCATCAGAAGAGCACTCCTTATCACCCTCAAACTAATGGAATAGTGCAAGCCTTTAACAAGATTTTGGAGAATTCCTTTACAAATATTTGTAATTTGAACATAGATGATTTGGATTTGAAGGTACCAACATTACTATGGGCTTATAGGACTACATCCAAGAAGCTAACAAGGAAGACACCCTTTAGGTTGGTTTATGGATAGGAAGCATTAGTTCCCTTAGATTATTTAAAAATAAGTTTGTGCATTGCAGAAATTAAAGACATAACAAAAAGGGGTGCAATGTAGGAAAGACTGGCTGAACTAATGGAATTAGAAGAAGAAAGAATCATAACATGTTTCCACCAGGAGGTACAGAAAGAAAAGGATAAATCATGGCATGGCAGACACATTAAGAAGAAGAACTTCAAAGTTGGAGACATGGTTCTCTTCTATGACAGTAAATATTTGCAACACCTAGGGAAGTTTAGAATGCATTGGTTAGGGCCATGCCAGATAAAGTCTATCATAGATGGAGGTTTTGTACATCTACAGGACTTAGCAGGAAAGGAATTTTAGGGACTAGTCAATGGTATTCAACCGAAACTATATAGGGACAGTCGATCCACTAACCCTTAGTAGTTGCAGCACAACAAGTAGACTTGTGCATATTGTATATAGTAAGAAGAAAAATAAAAGAAAAAGTAGAAAGAAGAAAAATAAAATACAAAAATGAAGAAAAATCCATAAAGAAGTAGTTCGAGGAATAAGTAATAGACAGATAAGTTGTGAATGACAGTGCATAGCAGATAGAAATTCAAGGTGACAAGAAGTGAAAATATTATGTGCAAGATAGACATGACAAAAGAAAATACCATTGCGCCAGAGAGGTATCACAATAGAAAAATATAGTTCACCGGAAAAATGAAACACTCAAGAAAAAGAAAAACCAGTCACTGGAAAAAGGAGAGAAACGAACATTTATGACAGTGGAGGAAGCATTCCTTGTAAGCTTTGGAGAATTTATGACAACACTTTAGAATTAAAATTAGGGTTCAACAAGACACATTGTAAAAAACATAGAGCTAAGCAATGAGAAGTGTAAAACATACAGTTGATTTAGTAGGAAGACAATGATATTTCAAACACAAACCCATTTATATTTCAGCACGACGGTGCCATCCAAAATCAAAGAACCTAGCCTTATGTCAAGGAGAACTAGCAAGAATAGCAGGTCACCGTTGGAGCTAGAAATGGAGACCGAAAACCCTACGCAGAAGGAGGGAGTGGTGGATGTTGATGCCTTTCCTTCCCTAGAATCGACGATCCCTATACTACTCGAAGACAAAAAAAAATATATGCAGATTGATCCACCAAACATAGCAATACATCCAAACCCAATGAAGGAAATAGTTCATCGCACAGAAGAAGAAAATGAGGAACGTAATGATTTCGATGAGCCGAGGACTCAATATGGAGAAAAGAAAGAACAATAATAACAAACACGAGTAGCAGGGAACATGACACAGCAGGAGTCTGTCGGAGAGAAATTGGAGGAAGAGAAAACATATCAGGAAGTAGGGCCCTCTAGTGTGTCAGGAAATGGTAAGGGAATAAAACAGGTCCAGATATCTCTACGTAAGAAACAAGAGGTAACCATTGTGTTACCGTGCATACGAGTAGGCACAAATATTGTCGCAAACTTACTTGGATGCATAGACAAACTATGTTATTCATACCATGATGTAAGGGACACAGATAAATTCCCAAAGTTCGCACAACATGTATACTTTTAAAGTAGAGGGGTCAGCGTGACATGAGTACCCATAATGGAACCTAAACAATGGATACAAGGGATATACAATACAAGTATAATGAACCTGTTGGATATCCCACACTTTAGCAGGGGAAAGGATGTAAATAATTTTTTCAAGGATTTACTGGCAGTCATGAATGTAGGTTATTTTTTGTTGGACACACAAGTTTCCATAGACATTAATTTTATAGCAAAGATAAAAGGTCTTCCCACCAATGGTTACCCACATGCGTAGTACCTAGACGAAAAGACCAAGGCGAAATCCTTGGTAGAAGAGGTGAAGCAGAACTACTGGACAGAGAGAGGATCCAGAGGGATCATCATCAACATGATCAGTAAACCAACAATAAGGCTAGCAATCAAAATAATGTCATGTAAATTACTCAGGAAGTTTCATGAGGAGGAAGTATGAGTAGGAGTAATAGATGCAGTCATGCAGTGTGCAAAGAGAATTGTATTAAGCTGGTGCCCATATTTTCTTAAATTATTTTTGGAAGATTGCAAGGACGCCCAAGACATAAGAACAAATTTCCATTACTCTTGGCTCATGATATTGATTGCACTAGTGGGTTGGAAGCACCCCAAATACTCTATGTTTTGTTAGATAATTGGAAGGTGTCACGCAACATAGTATGAATCACTATGGCACACAACTGTCTCAAAAGACAGGGAGGAAAATACTTACATATTCAAGACATACTTTGAATAAATACAAGAAAAGGTGGTAGAAACTTGGAGGATCCCACCGGAGGTGGTGGAGGAGTACAAAATGATAGAAAACTTTAAAACATCACAACATAATATGTAGATCTAGGAAAAAAGGGATCCAGAGAAGGTGTGGTTGTAGATGAGATGTTGCATCATAGAGAAAGAATTCCAATGGGAGACGAAAGACTGGCAAGAAGAATGGAATATTTCAGTTGAGTAACCAAAAGATAAGAAGTCAATAAAGTACAAACAACTAGTAAAAGTTGGCTTGTCACAAACGAAAAATACCCCAACAACAAATACAAGAGCAGAAATAGGGCACACAAATCCAATAAGGGGAGCATAGTGGCAAAGAAAAATATTATCCCCAAGTTGGTCACACAATAAAAGGACTGTCCAGCTACCACTAATGGCACGAAATAGAAGAAGGATAGCATCCCTATGCAGCAGGGACAGGCAAGAGGGGACATACTAGATACCCCAAGAACAACAGAGCCAACATAGTCAAGACCACCAAAGAGAAAAATTGTACATATAGGTGGAGCGCGCAAGAAAATGAAATTGCACAAGGAAGTCCCTAAATATACCATAACAGAGGATGATGTAGAACTATTTGTGAAGAGATTACAAGAATGCATCATAGAATAATATGAGGAGGGAAAAAAACAAATAGAAAGGATAATGCAAGAACTAAACAAGGTAAAGAAGGTATTAGAGAAGATACCATCTACCAAGGCACATACTAAAGACGCAACACAATAGAAAACACCACAGAGTGAGGAACCGAAAATGAAGATAACAACATTGGTCAGTAAGAATTTTAACCTGACTAAAGACATGTTGTGAATAAACGAGGACTTGACACAGAAACAACTCAAGGATTTTGAATAGATAGAGTTGGTATTGGCAAGGATACCAAAAAAATAATTATATAAGTTGCATATCAATGTAGTGCAAGAGGTTCAATCCAGGGCAAGGACGGATGCCAAAAACTTAGATATAACCAAGGAAGCTAAGGAAGTGTTGGAGATAGTTCTTACATACGTTTGACTGGAATGAGAGGAAGAAAAAAATCACATAGATATCTTAGAGAAAATACTTGAAGAAGTCATCCAAAAAATTTTGGAGAGCGCACTATCAGGAGAAATCAGCTGAGAGGAAAAGCTAAAGAAGATAGTGCAGACGATGGAGGAATACAAACAGGAGATAGCAGAATTGGTTGGGAAGTGTTGGCATAGGGGAAGACCCAGGGTTCAGTTCTAACAGTGCACCAACAATCCCTAACTACTGGCCCTTTAGGCAACACCTGTAGAGCAGATGCAATCTCACCCGAAGTAGCTATAGGGGGTTGCAGGACACAGGTGTCTACAACTAGAGGAAATGCAAAGTGGATCCACAACAACACTCTCACATAGATATAGTTATTCTTTATCTTTATTAATCCTACTACACAGACTATATCTCATATCTAACACAACATTGCATTAACAGTATATCAGAGATCAGAAGAACACAACATCAATCGCACACAACAACATGATATATGTGCTTCATCCTCTCCATAGGGTTACATCCACAGAATTGCACTTTATGATATATTAGATGAAAGGATACAGTTCTATCTGCACTCTTAGCTTTCAGATATCTTTCTTTCTCTCTCTTCTCCTCTCTCCCCTCCCTGTGCACCCAATTGCAGGGTTGATCTTCGCACCCAGTTGAAGAACTTACAACACATACTTCTCTCTCAATAATAACAATAATCACTCATCATACATAATCTCTCTCTGTCTCTCTAACCAATACCAAGTCCTATTGACCTTTATTTATACCATACAATGACTCTCAGACAACCTTAGGTTGAAACCTAGGTGTCTAAAACCCTAAATACGAAAACCCTGGGTGTCTAAAACCCTAGGTCAACCTGACCTGCGTTTTTAGGGCTTCACTAGCCTGTCTTTCCTTCTTTCTTGCGAGGTGATCCAAAGCATCCATAGGTGGCTTTTTCCTCTTGTTGAGTCGTCCATGATCCATATTCCTTGTTGATCTGTCTTCCTCAATATCCCGTCCAACAACTTGCTTTCTCTTACTTTTCTCCATATTTTCTACTCTTTTGGTCTCTTCAACCCAATCTCAGTCAATTTGTCTTCTGCACAGTTCACACTTCACGCTTATTTCCTGAATCTTCACAACCTTCCATAACCAATGGCTAGCAGGCCCCCAACACTCACATGTGACTCGTCCTGAGGCACTTCAGGTATGAACCTTTTCTTTACTTCGACTCCAGATTGTGTAGGGCAGCCTGTGTTTTATGCTCTTTGCCACTCTTCTTTCTTTGTGCAGACTATATTTTCTATGTCTAGTACCCAGTTTCAACTGCACCTAGTAACTAGACCCTTTTTCTCATGCTTCTATAGAGAGATTGGAGGAATTTGGTTGTCATAGTACAATTTCAACCAGCTCCCATTCACCAAACCTTCCTTCTATTCTCCATTCAAAGTTTTCAACTGCGTAGCTCCTCCTTCTGTAACGTAAGAAACCTCATATGGCCCAAGCCAATGTGTCCTGAACTTCCCTGGATGCTTCATGAACTTGTTTTCATATACCAATACTAGATCTCCTTGCTTGAAGGATTTATTCTTGATGTTCCTATCATGATAGGAATTTTCTCGTTCCTTCTGTACCTGATGATGGAATCCTACAATAAATCGATCTTCTTCTAGTTCTACCAACTGCAAAAGATTCTCTCAAACAACACCAGTGTCATCCATATCTATGAATGCTTCAATTCTGAGACTAGGAACCAAATATTCCATAGGGACAATTGATTCTAGGCCATACACCAACTTAAAGGGAGTCTTCATTGTTAACTTCTTGCAAGTAGTTCTATAGGCCCATAGAACTGCTAGTAGTCTCAAATCTCATTCATCCTTGTTCACACTGCAAATATTTGTCAACATTGTCTCCAGGATTTTTTTGAAGGCTTTGACTGTACCATTCTCCTGTGGGTGGTAAGGGGTGCTCTTATGGTGATGAAATTCAAATTCCCGAGTCAGGGCTTGAATAGTCTTATTAATAAAATGTATACCTTGATCACTCATCAGGGTGTTTGAGAATCCAAACCTGGTTATGATGTCATCAAATATGAAGTCTGTAGTTGTATTTGTGCTACAATCCTTGACTACTCTTGCTTCAGCCCATCTGGTCAAGTGTTAAGCCCTAATGTTGGCTCATTACCCCTTAATTGGGGCATATTAGATTAGTAATGCTATTTTATTTATGTCGGCTTTAGGCCATTAGTTGTAATTTAGATTAGTAATGTTATTTTAATTATGTCGGCTTTAGGCCATTATTACCTCCTAGTCTCCTATATATACCAAGGAGACATTTTCATTTTGAATCATCTTGGAATTGAACATTTAAGTGGGGTAAAAGGAGATTGCCCCCTTGAAGAGGCTTATTATCTGAAATTATCTCTTTTTCAAGGCGTTGAGTACTTTTATTGAGGTTTTTCTATGCTATATTGATGTTTGGTTCTTAACATATGGAATCAGAGCTCAAGGTCTTGGGGTTTCGCTGCTACATCTGAGACACCGTGGAATTTTCACTATAAATTTTTTTCTACAAAATTTCAGAAGGAACCACTTCGAGGGTATTTAGTAGACAGATCAAGGTACGTTGCGTTCAAAATTCAACTCCTGAGGCCTTATACTTTCGGAGATATAGCCTGTACAAGATAGGGTTCTAGAATCATCCCGAAATGAGTCATTGTGGAATTTTCGCTTTAAATTTTTTTTTGTAACGTTTCAGACCCTGAACTCCAGAATAAATTTATAGAAATTAGTAAGGTATCTGTGGTAAAAAGTTCAGATTCTGGGTCATCTTAAATTTGTAGATACACCTTGTGTAAGATAGGGTATTTGACTAGTCCTATTGACTAGTCTCAAGAAGGTGTTCTAGGTAAAATAAGCATAACTTCTTGCTGGAGAATCCAAATTGAGTGGAACTGGTGGCATTGGATCGTGGACAGTCTGTAGTATTTTGGGTGTGAGTTTCATAATTTGATATCAATTATTTTGTGCGGGGAATTCTATACAAGTGAGATCCCCTGGAAAGGCCAAAAATCGGCAAGTTGTGAGGAAGTTACCATAAATTCCACTTGGCACATCCAATTTTGATCAGACTTGTGGAATTGCAGAGAAGAAATATCAAAGAACTACCTAAAATAAAGTTTCATACCCAGAAGGGCCAAAACTTGGGAGATATAAAAGAATAAATATTGTCTAGCAGAACCACCTCAAAATCAAGACTCAAAAGTGATATTTGGCCAACATGCCACCCAAAAAGGGACCTCCTACACAAAATAAGCCTCCAGAAAATCCTAATTGGACTCTTGATGAAGGTGAAGAATTGCGTAGGGACATAAATGATTTACAAAAGAAGACAGTAACCAGAGATGAACTACAAGAGATGAGGGATTCAATGGAAGCTAAGTTGGATACTAAGATGGATTCAATGGATACTAAGATGGATTCAATGGAAGCTAAGATAGATTCAATGGAAGCTAAGTTGGATACTAAGATGGATGGCTTAAAAGGGG
>SNQJ01S0058016.1:54895-90097 GCA_010110895.2 Picea sitchensis | reverse complement strand
TAATTATGTCGGCTTTAGGCCATTATTACCTCTTAGTCTCCTATATATACCAAGGAGACATTTTCATTTTGAATCATCTTGGAATTGAACATTTAATTGGGGTAAAAGGAGGTTGCCCCCTCGAAGAGGCTTATTATCTGAAATTATCTCTTTTTCAAGGCATTGAGTACTTTTCCTGAGGTTTTTCTATGCTATATTGATGTTTGGTTCTTAACATCAAGTACTCTTTCGTGGTGATTATGTAACTTGCTCTTGTGCGCTTTCCTGGTGGGTTTATAGGTCCCACGAAATCAATGGCCCATTTCTCAAATGCTTGTAAAGTTAGCTATAGTGCTAAAGGCATATCATCTCTTATGGACGGTTTCCCAACTCATTGGCATACATCGTAGGCTCTGTGATAATCCTTAGCACCCTTGTGTAAAGTGGGCCACTAGAGGCCAGCTCTAAGAACCTTCTGCATCGTTTCTTTCCATGTGTAGTGTCCTCCTGTGATGCCTTCATGTGATTTTTCCAAAATTAGTGGTCTTTCTACCTCCATAATGCATCTCCTCAGGATCTCATCAGGTCCCATATTGTATAGTTGTCATGCTATAAGTGAAAAATATGTAGCGCGTACTACTAGTTGTTTCTTCTAAATGACTATGTATTCAAGAGGTGTCATTCCTATTGACAAGAACTGGACTATCTCGGCAAAGTGGCCATCACTCTTCCTGATGGTCAACAATTGTGCATCAGGTAGTGTATCTTCCAAGCTAGTAGGTTCCTCTCCATGTTCCAACCTAGAGAAGTGGGAAGGTCCCTTGTTCATTCTCCCTGGCTTGACCACAATCTCAAAATCATATTCCTGGAATAGTAGTAGCCATCTTCATATTCTTCCCCCCAACACTGGCTTGTTGACTAGGTATTTCAATGCAGAGTGATCAATGAACATCTTGAAGTGGCCTCCCAACAAGTAGTGAAGAAACTTATGCAACACATACACCATGGCTAATATTAGGAACCAAATATCAATATAGCATAGAAACACCTCAAAATAAGTACTCAACTCCTTGAAAAAGAGAGAAATTCATATAATAAGCCTCTTCGAGGGGGAAACCTCCTTATGCCCAAATAAATCTCCAAATACAAGATGATTCCAAATGAAAATGTCTCTTTGGTATATATAGGAGACTAGGAGGTATAATTACAACTAATGGACTAAAGCCGACATAAATAAAATAACATTACTAATGTAATATTCCCTAATAAAGGGGTTATGCGCCACTATTCAAGGCTTAACAGCTAAACCTTCTCTCTCAGTGGTGGTGTAATTTATCTCAACTATTGAGAGTTTCCTGCTAGAAAAGGCTAATGGATGGTCAATATCTCTCGCTCCTAGTTGTGCTAACACTGCTCCTAGTGCAATAGAAGATGCATAGACATGCACATGAAATTCCTTGCTCCAATCTGGGAAAACTAGAATAGGCACAGTAACCATTTTCTGTTTCAGTGTGTCGAAGCTCTGTTGACATTCTTCTGTCCATTGAAACTAACAATCTTTCTTCAGAATCTTCTCCATAGGTGTTTTAATATGTGAATAGACCTTAATGAACTTCCTGTAGTATCCAGTATGTCCCAGCGTAGTGCGCAGCTGTTTGACTAAAGTAGGAGGGGGTAAATCGAAAATAATGGAAATCTTATATGGATCTACCAGCAATACCTGCTTACACACAATATGGCCCAACAACACTCGAAAGGGAGAAAATAAGATGCACTTCTTCAGATTCAGGGCAATCTGACATTTCCTGCACTTATCCAACATTAGTCTTAAACATTCAATATGATCTTGTAATAAGCTAAAAATAGTCCAATCATCAAAATATGCTTCCAAAAATTTATGTAAAAACTCCTTGAATGCTTCAACCACCACCCTAGAGAATATGGTTGGTGCATTCTTCAATCCAAACAACATCATTGTGTACTGGTAGGATCCCCATTCGGTGGCAAAGGTGGTCTTATCGTGATCTTTGTTGGCAATCCTGATATGATGGTATCCTGAAAATCCATTTGTAAAGGAATATACCTCTTGTCCTCCTACATTGTCTAACACGTCGTCAGTAAATGGTGTAGGGAATGGTTCATGCAAATAGGCATCATTCATCTTTCTGAGATCTACAAAGATCCTGATCTCTCATGTCTTCTTATCTTGTACCACCATAGGACTAATCCATTCTGACTCCTCCACAGGTTCTATGATTCCTGCTTCCAACATTCTGTCTAATTCAATATGTAGGGTCTCTGTTTGATTGGCCTTGCATATGGTTTCAAGGGGATCTTCATCTCTCTCATGGGAACTTTAATTCCCTTCATATCAATGAACTCGGTTGGAAACAATTCCTAGTATTCATGCAATAATTTTGTGATCTTTTCAATAGTGGCAGCTTCCCAATAATCTATGACATTTGCAAGCTTCGGTGTTTGCTCTGTTCCAATGTTGACTTTCTTGATTTTAATTGGTTGTCTAATAAAAGGTAGCTCAACTCCTAGTCCTTCTATGTCTCTCTAGCCTTTTATTTATGTGATGCTCACATTCCTAGGATCATCATCTTCATTAGCATTGATATTGTAACATCCTTGTAGTTTTTGGAGAGGTGTAGTCCATTCATCATCTTCTTTCTCCATAGGTAAGCTAGGTACCTCCTCAAAGACTTTCTGTCTGACAACCTATAAAGCTTGATCCACCATGGGATACTAACTTTCAAATAAAAATGTAGCTACAAAGTTCTGAGTCATACCATTCCAATATGCAATGGTGAGGCGTAGTTCTGCTTAAAGATACCAATTGATAGGGGTTGTGTCCAACGTGTTAATGAATTTGTGCACCCGTTTCTCTTGAGGAGTGCAGCTTCAGGACTCCTCGCAACTTCACACATGGTCCTTTGGACAACTTAGACCTGTGTATATAACTTCGCAGCCTTCTACTTGTTCTGAAAACCATGCTGTCATCAAAGTGCGACATTGTACCTAGTCTGTAATGTTGTTTTTGTGTGTTCCCCACCATCTTTATGGATTTTATTTCAAGGCCTCATCCAGTGCCAACAAACTTTGTTGTATTGGTACAATTTCTTCAAATTCCAACAAGAAAGCTTCTAAATGATTTAGACCATCAAAGGTGGGCAAGTTACTTACTTTTGTTCCAATCCAGCGAACTTCCCTGGTTAGTATAAAACATCTCCATGTAGATACTTCATACATTTTGTTCTACCAGTTCTCCAGTGCTTCCTCTGAGTCTGATGAACATGCATTGTCACTTCACCAGCTTAAGTTCCCATCTGTTGTAGGATTAATGTAATCATGTTGTCTGGCTGTCAATTTATATATATTCTCTAGCTCGTATGCGTAGTCTTCTTTTCTGATAGGTATTGTGTATCTTTGATATTCATCAAGATCCAAAGGTGAAATGAACCTAAGGCCATCACCTTCAAATGTCATTATTATTTTCTTTAAGTCAACAACAGTGGAATTTTTGAAAGCCCAATCAATTCCTAACAGCACAGGATAAGGAAAGTTATCATCAACTATCTCAATCACCTTGAAGTCCACAAACGTTCATACCCCATCAATATCCACAGGGACATGTTCCAGCCTACCAAAGGGGATTACTTCCTGCTAATTATCCATCCTAAGCCTGATAGGGGAATAGATCAAATTAGGTTTTCCCACCAATGCCCAGGTCTGCTTCATCATAACATTGACCTCTGATCCTAAGTCGAGGACCACATAATCTATATCATAATATCCAATTTGAGCATTAAGGTGTAATTCCTTATTTGTCCTTCTCTTTTTGGATAGTTGATGTATTGATTTATTCAGTAGAGGATCTACCCTTCCTATATCATACTATCTGATCAAATTTTGTAGTTCTTGTATGGATTTTTCATCCTTAATCAAATTAATGCAAGTACATAAGAATTTCATAAGTCTGCTTACCTATTTTCCTTCTCCAGGCAAAGAAGACTGATCAAAGGCCAGGAGAATTCCACATTATCTCACTTCTGGTTGTGCCTTTGATGAAGAAGCTTGATCTCTTCCAAACTCTTTTCTTGCCTCTTCAAATGTATGCTTCTTTTTCTTTGGATCAAACTCCTGTGTCTTCTTTGCATCTCTTCTAACTCTTGATTCTTCTGTAATCTTCCCTGGAGTCACCGTGTCTTCTCCTATAGTAGTTCCTCCTCTAGTGATAACAGTGACTCTAGGATCCACTACACGAGGTTCTGCTAACATTAGTTGTACTTGTTGGTTCCCTCCTTGTCTTTCTTGAAGTTTGGCTAACTGCGCAGGACAATCTTCTATGACATGTTCAAATGAATTGCAGTAATTTCAAGTGGTACAAGGGTTCTAATAGTCCCTTTCGAAATGGCCTAGCTATGCACAGTTATAACAAATGATCTGACCTCAACCTCGACCCATGCCTCCTCCTCTTCCTCTTCCTCTGAATCCACCACAAGGGTTGAAGTTCCTCTTCCTAGGGAGTTAAACTGCATAGTATTTCCTTCTTGTTGTACTTCACCTTGAATTCTATATGTGTCTCCTGATCTTTCATGAAAGAGGTCATAATCCCTACAATATTTCTCATCATGCCCCACATATTTACAGAATGTGCAGTAAATATTGATAGGTGTCTGGACATATTTTTGCATGTAATAGCATTCTCTAGGCAGATGTTTATTTCTACATACCTCGCACCAAGGTAGAGTAACCTGATTCAAAGGGCTCGGGGCTCCTGAAGGAAAGTAATCATGAAATAGGGGGAAGTGTTTCTTATCATGACCTTCTGATTTGCATATGATACACAAAATATCTTTTCTTTTATATTTTCCCTTATCCTTCTTCATATCTTTGACCTGCAGTGATAAGCTAGTTAGTTGACTCATAACTGAGTTGGACTCTCCCATAGGGGTTGTTTCTAGTTTCATTGTTATCTCCAGTGCCTCATATTGCGAAGCGATATTCTATTGCATCATAGGGACTCTGATGTGTGGTAAGAGGGCATCAATGAACCATTCTTTATTTTGTTTGTCTAGAATCTGAAAACTCAAATGTCCTGTCAAGGTATTAAACCTATGATCAAACTTCCAAACAAGTTCAGCTACTTTCTTCTTAATTTCTTTCAACTTTGTGATGCAGTGCGACTATGACTTGGGTTTCTTGAATTCTACAATCAACACAGTCTTGATCTTGTTCAACGGTTTCATCTAGACAATTCCTTGGACGAACTTCATGTACTAGCTGAGTGCGTGATCTCTCAGGGTAGTACTAAACTAAGCTCTCTTAACAGCTTCGTCTGTGACATTCTTAATACTCCATACAGCTTCGCATAAGAACCAATGTTGATCATGATCTTCAGATCCATCTCCCCTAAAGGTGGGTAACCTCAACTCATCTACCATAGATCTTCCTAAGGTTCCTGACTAAGTATGCACTGAACCACTTGTACCAGTTCTCTGAGTGTTCTAATAACTTAGGTTACTTTGGTTACTTAATGTTGATAAAACAACAAGGGGCATAATAACACTTACTTCAACAATCTTCGAAGTCCCTAAAATTTCTGACTCTTCTCGATGAGGTTCTTCATTCTTCCCTTCTTTTTCCCTAGCAGACTCTAAATGTTCCTCGTTTAACAAATCTTCTTCTTCTCCACTATAGAACCCTTTTTACCATGCTAGTGGTTCGTGACTCTGCTCAAACAAGTTCACTAGAGGAACTTCTCTTAAATTTCTCCCACTGCGCGTGTGTCTAACCTCTGTGTCATTGTCACTGTCTGAATTCTTGAACATTAGCATTGGCACAAGGGAAAACCCAGGGTTCAATGCTACAACAACGCACCAACAAAACCCTAACTACCAGCCCTTTCAACAACACTTGCGAAGCAAATGAAGTCTCACCCGAGGTAGAGGCAGGGGTCATTGCAGGACTCCAGTGTCTACAACCTTAGTTGGGACACAGATCTGTGATTGTAACACCTTAACATAGACCTTAGCAGTTACAATTCGTTAATATTCAGCCTTAGTTTACAGTGTAGCTAAACCCTAACAACAGATCAGCGTAGTATTTATATAGATCCAATAGATTCAAGTACTAAGCATGCAAACATAGATCATATCTAGAATTTATTCACATTATTTAGCAGTAAGCTACCATATTAGATCCTTCTAGGCATACATCAGTGCACTAAGCATTCTACAATCACATAGACAAGAGAAAAACCATAAAGCACATAGCAACCCCAATGAAAGATATGCATGGTTCACCCCCACCCTGGGGCTACATCCACCAACTCTTCTTCTTTATTTATTTCTGTCAATATTCTACATACACAAAGACATGATATCTTACTTCACAGGAGACAGGAGATCTGCGCACCTCGCTAGATACTCCTTCCCTGAAGTACAACACAAAGCCTTCCATAGTCTCTTACAATCACTTGCACTTAGCTCTGCAAGTCTCACACAGTATGCACAAAGAAATTACAATTACCACTTGCACTTAGCAATTAACACTTAGCACTTAGCATCACATACTTGTCCCCCCTTCGATCACATAGATCGAACTCTAGCACTTAGCACACACTTCCCTATTCTTACATCACCTAGCTATCTATTTATACATTAAAAAATGGGCCTAAAAATGGGTAAACCCATGGGCAACATCCCCATTCCCGTTACATAAGCCCAAAACCCAAAAATCCCTAAAAATGAGTTGAGATACCTTGATCTCTGCTTCAACTTGCAATTCGTCTTCGATAGTCTGTCGAAGTACCAAAAGTAGTTCAAACATGACCAAGGATCCTCAAAACTTGGTCAAGGGTCAACAAGCCCCCAACACTCACATGTGACTCGTCCTGAGTCACTCTGGTCTAGGTAGCTTTGATTCAAAAGCCTCGAGCTTGTCTCGAGCTGCTTTGACCTGTTGTTGTGCTAGGGCCTCCTGATCGATGAACTCTTGGATGACTACTTCGTTGATAGGTCCCTCTAAATGTTGTTCAACTACAGTGACTACTTGTTCCAACTATGTGCCTCGGCCTTCAATATCCTCAAAAAGTTGGCAAGCTTCATCCTAGGCTGGTTGGAGCCTTTGAGTCACTTCCATGACTTTGCTCTGGATGGTGTGGACCTACTGTTGAGCAGTGCATTGTTCTTGGGATGGCTTCATCCTTTCAACTGTTGACAAGATCTTCAAATCCACCTATATTGTTGTTGCATGTTGCTTTTCCTCCTGGAGTTGTGACTCCAGTAACTTCATCTCAGTATCTTCAGTGAGTCACTCATAACTCTGTGCACTGCGAGAACTTAGATTTTTGCATTCCAGAGCGAATTCTATGATCCTCTCGACTATTCTCCGAGCAGTGGCGTCTCTTTGATCTTGCACATCTTGTGAGGTACTTGGCATTGTTCGTGGCTCAAGGTCTACTATTCTCTGTTGAAGTTGTTGGATAGTTTCTGCGAGATGCTCTACTTGGTGTTCCAATGGGTCTTCCTCCTTTTTCTTTAAGCCTGTCATAGAGCGAAGTGCTTTGTTGACTACTTATTTTACTCCCACCTGCTCAGCGAGCAACTGCTCTTTCTCTTGCTAGATCTGCGCTTTCTCTTCTTCAAACTTAGCTTGGATGGTAGCCTTCTCTTGCTGCGCAACTTGGCGTTTCTCTATGACTACTTGTTGTACTTACTTTAGGGCCTCTGTATCTTGTTCAGATTCTTCCTATGCATGACGAAGGTGAGCTTTGATTGCATCAACTAGTCTGCGGAGTTGGGTAGGCTCATCTCCCAACTCAGGTGCTTTTGATAGTGGGGGCGTAGTAGATACTTTGTGGCTGGATTGAATGGCTTGTTGTACCCCTCTGAGTTCAACCTTGATTCTATCATACATCTCCTCATGCTTGACTTCATGTTTCTACAAGATGTCCTACGAGGCATATGCTATAGCTGCGATGATAAAGTTGAAGTCATCCACAGTGAGCATAGTCTGCATCTTAGTCAAGGTGGCTTTGGATTTCTTTTGGGAAGTGGGTTTCATGGGAGAAACCTTCCTTTTCTTCAAGGAATCAGCCTCATCAACAGGTTCCCTAGGCAGTGTTACTTCGCCTTGATTTTGTTGGTCCTCTTTGTCATTTTTCTCTTCTACTTCATCATCACCCCCTCGTTCAGGTGATACTGAAGAAGTTCCTTCTTATGAGTTTCTCAAGTTTTTGACCTCTTTGGTATTCTTCCTTCTGCTAGGTCCAGGATGATCCTTTTCTTCATGAGTGGTCTCAGGGCTACCGATTAGTTCAGGGTATGAAATTTATACAGGGTCTATGGGGATGCGGAGTTTTGCAGACCAGTCATTGGTGATCTCTTCAAGGTCCTCCTCTGTGATATTGTAGTATGATTGAAGTTATTATTTGTGCTCATCTTTGTGATCCGAACCGATGCAGGGTGTTCGGCATCATGCAAGGGACAACTTCAATATCCCTCTTCAGTTGCAGATAATAGGTATGAAAGACCGCGTTCGACTACCTCTATTTTCCCATATCGCTCAAGTACCAAATCATGGTGAACTTTGCAATGAGCAGCTCAAATGGCTCAATGTCCGAAAAGGTCACACCTTCTAGAATTTCCCAAGTGGTAAATGTGATGAGGATTAAGAGCTAGCCAAGATGGAACTCATAACCTTGATCCTGAGCTTCACGTCAGTCTAATTCCAGTTGGTTGACCAAGTGATTCACCCAGTTCATCTGGAGTCCTTCTACACATTTCCCGACTATGTCAAAAATGATTCATGTGACTTGAGTAGGTCGATTCTTCCTCACTAACTTCCCTGTGATTAGATAGTAGGCCAAGCACACTGCTCCATTATGGATGGAAGCTACCTTGTAGCCTCACGTTCCCTTTTCTACGTTGTCATAAGTGTCCTTAATTCTCTGTGCCAGGGCATAGTCAGAAGCCTTCCTTGGGTAGAAGTCTTGCAGGTCAGGTCCTTGAATTCTCAGTCTGGTGATCCTATGGATCAACGCTGGGTCGACTGTGATGCATCTATCTAGTCATAGGTAGCTTCCATGCTAGCACGATAGTAGGAGCTTAACATAGGCGTTAACCTCCTGGTGCCTTTCAAAGTGTGGGATCTTCATCACATCCAAGAGGGTAGACTATGTGAGGTTCATAGTCCATGGCTGGGGGATTATTTTTGAGTTCTTCCCCTTCATTCTGGTCAGATACTTGTAAGGAGAAAGAATGTTGTAATTATTGCGGTCACCTAGGTTGAAGTTGTTGAACTTCAACGTCGCAATCTTATCTTGCTACGTTCTAAATGCACGTATCCCATTCGGGAGGTATGTAGTAACCATAATGTAATCAAATTCCCTTAGGACACTATTACGACTCACCATGCCGACCAGAGGAGGGATGTATTCGGGTGTTGTCACAGGGGAAGACCCAAGGTTCAACGCTACAACAGCGCACCAAAAAAACCCTAACTACCGGCCCTTTCAGCAACACCTGCGAAGCAAATGAAGTCTCACCCGAGGTAGAGGCAGGTGTGGTTGAAGGACTCTAGTGTCTTCAACCTTAGCTGGGACACACATCTGTGACTACAACACCTTAAGAAGGCACTTAGAAGTTATAGTTCATCAATATCCAGTCTTAGTTTACAGTGCAGTTAAACCATAATTATAGAGCATCGCAGTATTCAACCATATCTAGCATCTAGCAGCACTTAGCATGACGAAACAAATCAGATCTAGCAGATTCAAGCACTAAGCACATTCACACAGGTCAAATCCAGCATTTACTCTCATTATTAAGACAAAGAAACAACAAATCTATCTATCATTCATCTATATCAAAGCACTAATAAAATTAACATATAAACACATCAATACATCGCACAAACCAGAGAAACACAACATGTACGTGGTTCACCCCCACCCTGGGGCTACGTCCACCAACTCTTTGTCTTCTTTATTAGATTCTTCAATCAGTTACATGAATAGAGCCACAAAAATCTTACTCTGTAGAAGAAAGGAGATCTGTGCACCTCGCTAGATCCTACTTCCCTAGGCTAGGTTATAGCACTAAGCCTCTTCTCAATCTCTTACACTCACTTGCACTGAGCTCTGCAAGCCTTATACAGTATGCACAAAATAAATCTCTACTCAGCACTTAGCACTTTCGATCACACAGATTGAAATTTAGCACTTAGCACACTAGCCTACTAGGTCTTAGCACCACTTACTTACATCATCTAGCTACTTATTTATACATTACAAAATAGGCCTAAGCATGGGTAAACCCATGGGCCGACATACCCATACCCATTACATAATCTTGAATCCCAAAAAGAGCCCTAAAAGGGGCCAAGATCTCACAATCTCTACTTCGTCTTGCGCTCCACCTTTGACAGCCTATCGAAGTCCCAAAAATAGGTCAAACCTGACCAAGGATCCTCAAAACTTGGTCAAGGGACAACATGCCCCCAACACTCACCTGTGACTCGTCCCGAGTCACTCTGATCTGGATAATTCTACCTCAAAAACCTCGAGCTTGGCTCGAGCTACTTCGACTTGCTGTTGTTCCATGGCCTCCTTTTCAGTCAACTCTTAGATAACAACTTCATTGACAGGTACCTCTAGCCGTTGTTTTGCTGCAGCGATGACTTGCTCCAGTTCTGCTTCTTAGCCTTCGATCTCTGTGAATAGCTGGCAAGCCTCTTCCTGTATAGGTTGGAGCCTCTGATTCACTTCCATGACTTTGTTATGAATGGTGTGGGACTATTGTTGGGAAGTGCATTTCTCTTGGGGTCACTTCATCCTTTCAATAGCTAACAGGGGCTTCAACTGCACCTGTATTATTTATGCTTGATACTTCACCTCTTGGAGTTATGACTCCAATGTCTTCAATTCTGGATTCTCAGTGAGTCGCTCATACATCTGGGCACTGTGATCACTCGATTGCTTTCATTCCATGTCAAGGGCCTTTATTCTTTCAACTGTGCCTCGAGTAGTTGCATCTCTTTGATCCCTTACATCCCACGGAGTGTCGAGATTGCGTGGAGCTCTAAGTCTGCAATTCATTGATGTAATTGTTGGATAGCTTCCTCGAGCTTCTCTACTTGATGCGTGACTTGGTCTTTTGCCTGTGGTTCTAAGCCTGTCACAGAACGAAGTGCTATGTTGACTGCTTCTTTCACTTCGAGTTTCTCTATGAGCAATTCTTCCTTTTCTTGTTGAATTTGTGTTTTCTCCTCTTCCAATTTTACCTAGAGAGGAACCTTCTCCTACTCTGCAACTCAGCGTTGTTCTATGAGTACTCCTTGCACTTTCTTCAAGTCCTGGGTGTCTTTTTCTGTTTCTTCTTATGCTCGATGAAGGCAAGCCTTGTTTGCATCTGCTAGTCGGTGGAGTTGGGCTGGCTCATGTCCCAAATCTGGTTCTCCTGATGGTAGGAGTGTAGTGGACATTACGCGACTAGACTAAAGGGCCTGTTGTACCCCTGAGAGTTTGACCTCAATTCTGTCATACATTTCCTCTTGCTTGGATTCTTGTTTCTCCATGATTTCCTATCAGGCCTCATTTAGGGATGCTATGATGAAGTCAAAATCATTGGTAGTGAGTACAGTCTGCATCTTGGTCACGGTGGCTCTGGATTTCTTCCGAGAAGAAGGTTTCGAAGGAGAAAAATTCCTCTTCTTCAGGGGATCGATATCATCTCTAGGTGGTGTTACTTCGCCTTATTTCTGTTCATATTCTTTTCCATTTATCTCTTCTACTTCATCATCATCCCCTCGGTTAGGTGATACTAAAGCAGTCTTTCCTGAGACGCTACTTAAGTATTGGACCTCTTCGGTTTCATCCTTCTGCTATGTCCGGGTGTATCATGTTCTTTGTGCATGGTCTCTGGGTTGTCAGGGTCATATATCTCTACAGGGTCTGTGGGAATAAGGAGGTATGTTGACCAGTCCTTAGTGATCTTCTCAAGGTCCTCTTCTGTGAGCTTGTAGTACGATCAAAGCTCCTCTTTATGCTCATCTTCTCATGTTGTAATGTAGATGAAGTGTCCATATGCGTAGAACTTCATCAAGGGTTGGAACCTCTGTAGGGTGTTCGGAGTCATGCGAGGTTGAACTTCTATGGCTCTCTTGAGATTCGATGCTATTCAACCCGTTCGAGGGGTTGGTCTAACTATTATACTATTCCCAACAACTATATTTCTTCGTTATGGAGAAGTGCCATGTGACGTTGTTTTGATATCCCGATGATGTTCCTCTTTTGTAAATTTTCCCTTTTCGAGGTTCCCTGTGGACCCTTCTATAACTTTTCGATATTTTCTCTCTTTTTGCTAAGCTTTCAAGCCTACTTTCCAGTGAGATTCATCTCGTTATTCCTCTTTCCATTCTGATTCTTGTCTTATTTTGGCATAGTAACTTCACGTTATTGATATTCTTTCATAGGGTGCATGGGTAATACTTCTTCTCTAGCTAGGGTAGAAGCTCTACTCTCATGTACCTCATGTGTCCTTCCACCTTTGACAACCAATCTTCATTCCTAAGTATCTTCAATATGTTCTCTTGTTCTTCAATCAACTACGCGATCCTCCTAGTCATGAAATCTTTTAATTCTTGCTTCTTCTTCTCTAATACTTCTTCTTCTTTCCTTCTATTCTAGTCCTTCTCGATCCAAGGTTTTCCTAGTAACATAGTAAATGGAGTGTTTTTCTCAATAAATTTAACAACCTCAAAATATTCCTTTGTCGAAGTTCCATGAGAACTCATAGATATATGGGTAAGTCTTCCACATAGGGTTATCAATTTTCCTCTGAATAATCCTATTCCTCCCAATGAAGGAATCATAGCAAGCTTTCTTAAAAGTTCCCAAGTTCTTTTTGTCATGATATTCACCTGTGTTTCCTCATCTAGAACACAGTCAATGTCGAAGTCTCCTATTCTTGCTTCAATGCACTCTTTTTTTTTGAAGATCTATGATAATATGATATGTCGGTGGTCATTCAGGGTTTCTTTCATCTGTAGCAATACTTTTTCTGATTCTTTCTGGGGTTCTGCCATAATCTCAGTTTTTGGATCTGCCTTAGGTTTTTCTTGGTTCATATTCATTCTTTCAACCTTAGCAATCAGTCTAGGTCAATCCAATACTTCATGGTCTATAGCTCTACAACAAATACAACTAGATCTTCTACTACGACATTCCTTAGCTAGATGTCCTGGTGTTCTCCAACTGTAACAAAGGGTTAATCCTCATTTTCTTTTAAATGATCCCCAACCTTTCCTGTACTGCGCACTAGGATCATAGTATCTAACCTACAAAAAAATATTTTTAGGATCCTGCATCCATTTGTTAGTCCAAACATTCTCTCTATGCATAGGTATAACATTTCTTTCACTATTCTTATCAAATCTACTCATATCAAATATTCTTTCATCTATCAGTGCCCTAGTTTTCAATCTAGGACAAATCTTATCAAACATACCTAGATCCATACTTTAGAAACAAAAATTTCCACTAATCTTACCTTCAGCAGAGCACAAAGCTTCCCTATCTAAAACTTTTCACTATTCTTACCTTTGTTAGAGTGCAGAGCTTTCAGATCTTACCTCTTTAAGATACAATTCTCACTTTTACCTTTCTCAGAGCACAAAGCGTTCAGATCTTACCTCTTTTCTTCAGATCAAACTTCTTTTCTTAGCACAGAGCTTCATAGATTGAGTAGAATATTGCGCACTAGAGAGACAGATCTACGCAAAAAAGATTTCACATTTTCAGGTCGGATCTTCGCAAAGAGCTTATTCTTCCTCAGTTCCTAGCAATCATAGTTTCAGTCCCAGCAATGGAACCATTTGTTGGCACAGGGGCAGACCCAGGGTTCAACGCTAAAATAGCGCAGCAAAAAAACCTAACTATCGGCCCTTTCGACAACACCTACGAAGCAGATGAAGTCTCACCCGAGGTAGAGGCAGGGGTGGTTGAAGAACTCCAATGTTTGTAACGTTAGCTGGGACACAGATCTGTGACTGTAACACCTTAACAGGGAACTTAAAAGTTATATTTAATCAATATCCAGTCTTAGTTTACAACGCAGTTAAACCCTAATTACATAGCATCGCAGTATTCCACAATATCTAGTATATAGCAACACTTAGCATGACGAAACAAATCAGATCTAGTAGATTCAAGCACTAAGCACATTCACACAAGTCAGATCTAGCATTTACTCTCATTATTAAGCACAAAGCAACAACAGATCTACCTATCATTCATCTATATCAAAGAACTAAGCAAATTAACATATAAACACATTAATACATCGAACAAAGTAGAGCAACACAACATGTACGTGGTTCATCCCCACCTTGGGGATACGTCCACCAACTCTTTGTCTTCTTTATTAGCTTCTTCAATCAGTAACATGCACAGAGCCACAAAAACCCTACTCCGCAGAGGATAGGAGATCTGCACACCTTTCTAGATCCTACTTCCTCGGGCTAGGTTACAACACTAAGCCTCTTCTCAATCTCTTACACTCACTTGCACTGAGCTCAACAAGCCTTATACAGTATGCACAAAAGCAATCTCTACTCAGCACTTAGCACTTTTGATCACACATATCGAACTTCAGCACTTAGCACACTGGCCTACTAGGTCTTAGCACCACTTACTTACATCATCTAGCTGATTATTTATACATTAAAAAATAGGCCTAAGCATGGGTAAACCCATGGGCTGACATCCCCATACCAATTACATAATCCCAAATCCAAAAAAGGGCCCTTAAAGGGGTCGAGATCCCACGATCTCTGCTTCATCTTGCACTCCACCTTCGACAGCCTGTCGAAGTCCCAAAATAGGTCAAACATGACCAAGGATCCTCAAAACTTGGTCAAGGTCCAACATCGGGTAAGATGGTCAGTATTAACTTCACGTTTTCTAGATCATATCTGTGCCTGGTTCTCTTCTCTGTTGTTGGTTGGGATGGTCCAGATTTGCGAGCAGTCGATGGAGAGGATTGCACTCCTCACATCGATGAATCTTAAATTCCTATGGACATCACTCTCTCGACCATCATATCAATTAAAACTTCCTCGACTGACTTCTCCATAGCACTGAGCTCGTCCGACATGCACGCTCTTGATCGTCAAACTTGGGTGGATGGATGAGTAATCAAAGAAATATAATCGGTGTCAAACTTACTAAGCACAATGTGGTAGAAATTCCTTCTATTGTAAGCTCTGATACAATTCACAAAAGTGTTCTCAGTACAACAATCGATGGAAAAAGTAAACATGATGTAATGGATTTCTCCAATGGATACGAATTTTTCCATCAATGCATTTATGTTCGTTGCGGTGTGGTCCCAACGATATGAAGGCAATCTTTCTGGTCATAATTATTGTTATAATTGTTCTGGAACATTGTTCCAATGGTTATAATGCTTCCAATGGTCATATCACTTCACCATGGTGAAGTGCCATGGGGCGTTGTTTTGATATCTTGACGAAGTTCCAATTTTGCAAATCTTCCTTCCACGAAGTTCCCTCTGGGCCCTTTTGTAACTTTTTGATCTTTTCTCTCTTCTTACTGAGTTTTCTAGCCTTCTTCCCAGAGATCTTCATCTTGGTATTCCTCTTTCCATTCTGATTCTTGTCTTCTTTTGGCATAACAGCTTTGCATTGTTGAGGTTATTTCATAGGATTCAAGGGAAATACTTCTTCTCTGTCTATGGTAGGTTCTCTACTCATCTGTGAATCTTCTTGTGTTCTTTTAGTTTCGTGATCCAAGTTTCTAGTTCTAAGTAGCTTTGATCTATTCTCCTATTCTGCAATCAAGTGTGTTATCTTCCTAGTCATGAAATCTCTTAATTCTTGTTTTTTTGTTCTAGGGCCTCCTCTTCTTTTCTTCTTGTCTGATCTTTCTCGATCCAGGGTTTTTCTAATAACATAATAAATGGAGCGTTTTTCTCAATGAATATAACAACCTCAAAATCTTCCTCTATCGAAGCTCCTTGAAAACTCATAGATACCTGGGTGAGTCTTCCACATAGGGTTATCAACCTTCCCCTGAATAATCCTATTCCTCCCAATGAAGGAGTCGTATCAGGATTTCCTAAATCTTCCCAAGTTCTTTCTGTCATGGTGTTTGTCTGTGTTTCCTCATCCATAACATAGTCTATGTCGAAGTCTCCTATTCTTGCTTCCATGTATTATTTTTCTTTGAAGATCTCTGATAATTTGATATCTCTATGATCATTTAGGGTTTCTTTCATTTGTAGTAGTACAGTCTCTGATTCTGTCTCGAGTTCTGCCATGGTATCAAATTCTTTCTCATTTTTTTCTTGTTCCGTATTCATTCTTTCAAATTTGGCAATCATCCTAGGGCAATCCAGAACTTCATGGTCCATAGCTTTACAACAAAGACAAATGGGTCTTCTATCAGGGAAATCCTTAGCAATATGGCCTGGACTTTTGTAGTTGTAACAAAGGGTTAATCCTCTCTTCCTCTTAAATGATCCCCAACCTTTCTTGTACTACGCACTAGGATCATAGTAGCTAACCTGCAAAATATTCTTTCTAGGATCCTGCATCCATTTGTTAGTCCAAACATTCTTTCTATGCATAGGAATAACATATCTTTCATTATTTCTATTAGATATACTCATATCAAACCTTCTTTCTTCTAGCTATGCCCTAGTTTTCAGAATAGGATAATGTTTATCAAACATACCTAGATTCATACTCTTGAAACAAAAATTTCAACTAATCTTACTTTCAGCAAAGCACAAAGCTTCCAGATCTAAAACGTTTCACTTATTCTTACCTTTATCTAAGCACAAAGCTTCAAGATCTTACATCTTTTCTGTAGATCTGACTTCTCTTCTTAGCACATAACTTTACAGTTCAAGTAGAATACTATGCACTAAGGTGACAGATCTACGCACAGAGCTTTCTTTCTTTCCTTCAATTCCAAGCAATCACAGTTTCAGGTCCCAAAAATGAAACCATTTGTTGGAATAGGGGCAGACTGAGGGTTCAACGCTACAACAGTGCACCAAAAAAACACTAACTACCATCCCTTTCAGCAATACCCGCGAAGCATATGAAGTCTCACCCGAGGTAGAGGCAGGGGTGGTTGCAGAAATCCAGTGTCTACAACCTTGGCTGGGAAACAAATCTATGATTGTAACACCTTAACATAGCACTTATCGGTTACAATTCCTTAATATTCAGCATTAGTTTAGAGCACAGCTAAACCCTAACAACAGATCAACACAGTATTTATACAGATCCAATATATTCAAGTACTAAGCATGCAAGCATAGATCATATCTAACATTTATTCACATTAATATTCAGCAGTAAGCTACCATATTAGATCCTTCTAGGCATACATCAATGCACTAAGAATTCAATCACATAGACAAGAGAACAACCATAAATCACATAGAAACCACAATGTAGGATATACGTGGTTCACCCCCACCCTGGGGCTACGTCCACCAACTCTTCTTCTTTCTTTCTTTCTATCAAAATTCTACATACACAGAGCCATGATATCTTACTCCGCAAGGGACAGGAGATCTGCGCACCTTGCTAGATCCTCCTTCCCTGAAGTACATCACAAATCCTTCCACAGTCTCTTACAATCACTTGCACTTAGATCTGCAAGTCTCACATAGTATGCACAAATAAATTACAATTACCACTTGCACTTAGAAATTAACACTTAGCACTTAGAATCACATACTTGTACCCCCTTCGATCACATAGATTGAACTCTATCACTTAGCACACACTACCCTCTTTTTACATCGCCTAGCTATCTATTTATACATTACAAAATGGGGCTAAACATGGGTAAACCCATGGGACGACATTCCCATTCCCATTACATAAGCCCAAAACACAAAAATCCCTAAAAAGGGACCTAGATACCATGATCTCTTATTCCACTTGCGCTTCATTTTCAACATCTTTTCAAAGTCCCAAAAGTAGGTCAAACATGACCAAGGATCCTCAAAACTTGGTCAAGGGACAACAATTAGATTTTTCAATCTAACCCACTATTGTATCTTCAGGATGTTCTTCTCATGCAATAGCATCTTGATCTTCAACTTCAAGTAGTGTAAAAATTTTCCTCTAGGTCCCTTAAAGAAATATCTCTCTACTTGGCTATATGATTCTACCCTATCAATAGCAAACTCAGTGATATACCCTCCAATGGTACTATCAAACCAGTGATATACTTCTCTTGACACGATGTTATCAATTCTCTTGACATTATTGATTAGCATCGACGTCCAAACCATAGGTGGTCTAAGTCTGACCTCAAACTGGGTATCTCCTAATCTGGCTAGCCACTCATATAGCTCCTTATGAATTCCTCCAAAGAAAATCTCATGTATATCAGTAAACATATACCTTCCCAGCCAGTCTTCTGTACTAATATTAGGGTTCTTATTCTGAGCTTCAACGAAGTCCTTCTCTTGTTCTTCTATCCACGTTTGAATCTTTGTCTTCGATGGAAACCACCTTGACATTCCCTCAAGAAGATTCCAGTTCCAACAACATAACCATTTGTTGGCACAGGGGCAGACCCGGGGTTCAGTTCTAACAGCCCACCAACAATCCCTAACTACTAGCCCTTTCAGCAACACCTGCAGAGTAGATGAAATCTCACCCAAAGTAGCTATAGAGGGTTGCAAGACATAGGTGTCTACAACCAGAGGAAATGCAAAGTGGATCCAGGGCAACACTCTCACACATATCTAGTGATTCTTTATCTTTCTTAATCTTAATGCACAAACTATATCTCAGATCTAACACAATATTGCATTAACAGTATATCAAAGATCAAAAGAACACAACATCAATCACACACAACAACAAGATATATGTGGTTCACCCTCTCCCTAGGGCTACATCCATAGAACTGCACTTTATAATATATTAGATGAAATCATATAGTTCTATCTGTACTATTAGCTTGCATATCTCTCTCTTTCTCTCTCTTCTACTCTCTCCCCTCCCTATGCACCCAATTGCAGGGTTGATCTTCGCACCCAGTTGAATATCTTACAACACAAACTTCTCTCTCAGTAATAACAACAATCACTCATCATACATAATCTCTCTCTGTCTCTTTAACCCATCCCAGTTCCTCTTGACCTTTATTTATACCATACAATGACTCTTGGAAACACTTGGGCCAAAACCTAGGTGTCTAAAACCCTAGGTCAACTTGACCCACATTTTTAGGGCTTTGCCAACCTGTCTTTCCTTCTTTCTTGTGAGGTGCTCCAAAGCATTCATTGCTAGCTTTTTCTACTTGTTGAGTCATCCATGATCTATATTCCTTGTTTATTTGTCTTCCTCGATCTCCCCATCCAATGAATTTCTTTCTCTTACTTTGCTCCGTCATTTCTTCTCTTTTTGTCACTTCGACCCAATCTCAGTCAACTTGTCTTTCATGTAGTTTGCACTTCCCGTTTCTTTCCTTAATCTTCGCAACCTTCCATAAGCAAGGGCCAACAGGAAGTTGACACCAGTCACACCTCCAGAATTCATATCAGAAAGGGAATAACAGGAAATATAAAAATAATATCTTCTTGCATTGGAAGTCAAGGAAATAGCATAACTTCACGAGAGGACAATTTAAATATGGACAAGCCTAGCATAAGATGAGAGGATCTAGAAGATGGAGCAGAGAAAAGAAAAGATGAATTTTTCAGTTCAGGATCTAAAGTATAGAAAGAAAGAAATGGCCATGCCCCTGAGACTAAGTGTCGCACAGGAGATGAAAAACCTTCAAGAAGAAGTAAATACAATCCAGGAGGAATGACATATTAGACAAGCTCAATTGGAGACCCTATAAGAACAAGCAGAACATATGATAACAACATTGGAAATAGATAAATCCATAATTGAAAATGTGCACTCATATACATGTGTTGAAGGAGCACTTCACAACACAGTTCATGGAGACCTTGACAAAGAAATGTGTGCAGGCCAAGAAATAGGTGGATGCACTGGCAAAGAAGTTCCAGGAGTTGGAGAACTCGGTGTAGAAGGAAAACACGACCTGAGTGGCTCGGGACGAGCCATAGGTTAGTATTGGGGGCCTTTTGGAGCAAGAAAATTTGGGAGTTAAGCGCAATAAGTGAGGTAGAATGGACCAAAGTAAACAACGTGTGCCAGAAAAGAAGGAATACCAATGCTAAAAAGGGAAAAGGAAGCAGAACGCCAAAAAAGAAGGAATATCAGTGAAAGGAATGGTTGGATCAAATAAAAACCGTGCGGAAGGAAGTTAGAAAGTGGACAAGTGGATTCCACTTAGATTTAGGGTTTTTTAGTCATAATGTAAGGGCTTTTACCCATTTTTTAGTATAAATAGAATATGTATGAGGTATATAGAGGTGTATTTTGATGAAGTAAGTCATTATCACTTTTTTCATGAGAAAAACACTTGGAGCACATTTGAGTTCTGAGTTAGAATATGTGTTTTTTTTAGATTTGTGGAGATCATATGGAGTTAGTGTTGAGTTGTAATTGCGGTTTAGGTCGCAAGTTGTGGAGCTTAGTGCAACACTAGTCAACCTCATCATTCTTAAACCATATGATGTAATATGTGCATCGATATTTTGATGAAGAATAAGAAATAAGAAAAAATTGTTTGTGGACATAGACCAACGAGGTGAACCATGGTAAAAATGGTGTCTTTATGTGTCATGTGTTCTTTTATATGCTATATAATGAATGAATGGTTATGTGAATGCATATGTTAGGGTTTATTTATAGCGTGCATTAAAATGATTATGCAGAATAGTTGATATTGAATGAGTAGAATGGTAGAGATGATAATGTTACGGTAGAATATATGTTAAAGTAGATAATTAGTAAAAATGACATCCCAAATCCCTTCCATGAATGCATACATTTGCATCCTGTAGTCACCCATAAGCCATCTCGAGTCAGACTGTGTTGTGCACTCTGTGCATGGTGTAGCCTTGTAGTTTACCAGAAGGGACAATGGTGAAAAGGGTTTTGTTGGAGATATAAGGTGGAACCTAGATCAACTCATACATCCAACAACTTCATCATAAATCTCAGTCATGATTGAGTTATTAAAGTATTATTTTTCCCTACAAAATATTAAGTTGCAAACATTTTCACAAAGTCTCTTACAGAAGTGAATTTTTCCAAACTTCGATCTAGGTTAGGAGTTCAGGAAGGTTTCATTAAGGGAATATAGGCTCTAAATACTCCTTCCTTCTCCTATTGTGTCTCTATTGTAAATCCTTCAATCCTATCCCAAGTTTTTCTTAAGGGGGGATGTTAGGATATTTAGACACTTAGGATTTAGTTAAGGTATATTTGGTCTAATGTGTCATTAGGTAAAAGTGTGTTTCTTAGTGTGTTTATTTAGTATGCATTTGTAGTTAGGAAATCCGATGGTCACGATATGTTCCTCACATAGAGTGATATGACGGTTCATGTTCTCCTCGATCTTAATGGATACATTGATCCATGGATTAACACCCGATTGGTCTAGATCTCTATTCAAAGAGAATGGAGGGTCATTTGTCGATGATTGATAGTGTTAAAATCTCTTGTAAATCTTTGTGTAATATTTTTATTTTGCATTAATAAATTTCTCCAAGTGGCCACATTGGATGGGGCTATGGATGTTTCCCTGTAGGGGTTTTACCACGTCAAAATACCAGTGTGTTGATCTTTGATTTGGTTATGTGAGTGGTTATTGAAGGTGTTTGTACTTTGTTTCAATACCTATTTTTTTGAACATGAATTTATATACTAACCATGAACCGACTTCCTCTAAAGAATTCATGCTGAAGGAATATGATTTTCTCATAAAAAAATGGGACATGGAATTTGGTGGACCCTCCATATGGAACCAAACCAATTGCCTACAAGTGGGTATTCAATAACAAGTATAGATCAAATGGCTCACTTGAAAATTAGAAATCAAGGCTTGTGGAAAAATGGTTTACACAAAAAGAAGGTGTTGATTATGAGGATACTTTTCCCCCACAATAAAATGGGCTACCATCTGTAGTCTATTTTCCATGGAAGAACAAAATGGATGGAAAATTTATCAAATGGATGTGAAAATGAATTTCTTGAATGGGGAATTGAAAGAGAATGTGATCATGTCTCATCCAGAAGGATTTGTTGTGAAAGGAAAAGAACATAAGGTATGCAAGCTCATCAAATCCTTGTATGGATTGAGACAAGCACCGCGAGCATTGTATGAAAAGTTAACTGAGAATCTTATAAAATTAAATTTCAAGCATTTCAATATTGATGATGCAACTTTTTTTTTCAATAAAGTTGAAAAAATTGTTGTATATCTTGTAGTATATGTATATGATATGTTCATAGCAGGTAACAATGAGAACTACATTACATCCATAAAGAAAGAGTTGAAGAAAGGATTTGAGATGACATATTTGAGACATATTCACTACTATTTGGGCATTGAAGTGATACAAAATACAAAGTACATATTTGTATCTCAGAAGAAGTACATTAGAGAACCGTTGAACAAGTTTGGCATGGATAAGTGCAATCTTGTTTCTACTCCAATGGAACATAATTTGAAACTCACATCAAAATAATGGAATGAATTTGAGGATGCACCCAAATATAGACAACTTATGGGAAGTATTATCTATATTACTACCACCAGACCAGACATTTCATTTGTTGTTTGGATTATTTCCAGGTTCATGCAAAATCCTTGTGAAGGACATTGATCTACTAAAAAGAGAGTTCTAAAATACATGAAACGAACTCAAGATTTTGGAATCAAGTACACTGAGTTAGATGAATTCCACCTGATTGGTTATTATGATTCAAAATTTGATGGGGATAAGGAAAATGGAGTGTCAACTTTAGTTTATATCATAAGTCTTAGATCAACAATTTTCTCATGGAGATCACACAAACAATCAGTCCCAACAGATTCCACAATAGAGGCAGAATATGTGGCAGCTGCAGAAGTGACATAGGAGATTGTGTGGCTCAATAAAATACTTAAAGATATGCAGGAGAAACAAGTTAAATCTACTCTTATTCAAGTTGATAATACTTTTGCAATCAAGTTGACCAACAATCCAAGATTCCATGATTGAACCAAGCACATCAACACAAAGTATCACTTGATTCGATATCATGTAGAAGCCAATACTATTCACTTAAGATATTGTTCCACAAATGAGAAAATTACAGACATCTTCACCAAAGCGCTTGGAAGAGACAAATATTAGAATTTTAGAATGATGTTTGGAATGACACACACCCCTTCGGATTAAGGGGGAGGATTTTCGACACGTAATCATTTGTGGTTGTTGGTCTCTAAAGATGTACTAAAACAACCTTAGTTTAACATTAATTTATCAACCCGAGGATTCATCTTTTATTTCAAGAATATCAGCAAAGTCTATGCAGATAGTTGTAGAGGCTAAAATTGTGTAGTCAAANATTTGTGGTTGTTGGTCTCTAAAGATGTACTAAAACAACCTTAGTTTAACATTAATTTATCAACCCGAGGATTCATCTTTTATTTCAAGAATATCAGCAAAGTCTATGCAGATAGTTGTAGAGGCTAAAATTGTGTAGTCAAAGAAAATCTGAGTTTATCAATAATCAGGTTCCTCACACATTCATTAAAATTATGAAGCTACAATCTATACTCAACAAAATTGAAATATGAACTATAACAGGTTGTGAATTAAAGGAATTTAACTAAATTGTTGAATTGATCTAACTAAGAAACAGTAATTGAATTTATGAAAGTGCTTAATAAAATTATCTATCAATGACTAATTAATATCATGGAAAGAAACAACTAAGTATTGTAAATTGAGAAGGAAAAACAAATGTACTTTAAATTAAAGGAACAACAAATGATAAATTAAACGAAAGGAACACCAAATACAAACTTAATAAAAGGAAAAGCATATGCGAAAATGAGAGGAATTGTCAATCAACAAACTACAACAATGTGAGATGGAACAACAATTGGTAACGTTCAAATAAAGCATCTATCTTTTGTAATCAAACAACACAACTAATCTATAAAAATATCAACACACTCATACATTTATCTCAACTATTGCAAAAGAGATTTAAATCACAGAATTGAAATCAAATTAATACAATTACAGATTGAGACAGTAACTCCTTCATATCGGGCTCTCGGTCCTCAGAAGCACTTCTGCCAGAAATGTAGTATGAAAAAATGGTGAAAACGCCCAAAGCTTCTATTAATTTCATAAGTGGTACAACATTTACAAAAATTGCTTATACAGAGCAATTCCGAGTTCTGAATGCTTGGATAATTTTCTTAGATGTGCTTGATATGATTCATTACCCTCTATATATTACAATGATATGGGTAATTTAATCCATCATGAGGATCGAGAGATCCTCAGGATTGCTTTTACTATTTATAAAGTTTACAACATAGAGAATCAATCTTCCTCAAAACTGCTTTGCACCTTATCTCTTTATCTTCCAATAGTCTTTGTATCTTCAAAATATTCGAGTTTAACAAGATCTCTCTATTCCTACAATAAAATCAAACAATTACAACAGAATTTTAGAATTTATATAATATTACCAAATAATATTTATAGAAGACATTTTAATCATTTTGTATCCTAATTATTCCTAATTAATAGAAAATTCAATCAATATTATATCATAAACCATGGGAATAAAGAGGATATTTGTACCTTTTCCTCAACTCAACATACCCCTTGACTTACCTTCTTGCATGTCCTCATGCAAGCTGATATATTACATGTAAAGCAGTGATGCTATAGAGAGGAGAGGTTGGTTCACCAGGTTTCCTGAACCCATTCTTACTTCTGATCTCTTCAAAAGTATATTATTCCCTCTTCCTGTTAATTTAATAATCTCTATGGTAACCCTATGGAGGATACCAAATAATAGGGGGACTATATCTAGACCCAATCCAGGTAGGTCCTTCATCCGAGATTATTCTGGTATACCTTTCCACCCTAAAGGTGGTTGCATGAAATGTTTTGAAGCCAAAGGGTTCCCTACTCTTGAATTCATTTGGGGAGGCATCCCATCTTAGTTTGGAAGAAGAAAGAATTTATTCTTTAAGCTCCCTAAAATATGGCAGACTTGAACGTATAACCTGTTGGTGGATAGGACCTAAGAGTCTACAATCCCTTCCCTCTTCATGAATAATCTGTGTTGCATGATTGTTGTGAAGGATTTACGAGGTTCCCCTTTGATCCAGAGGTCTAGCCCAATCTCCCTTTTCATGAATGTCTTCTGTGCTTTAGCCCACCTGGTTTGGTTTTTGGTAAAAGACAAGAATTCTTGGAACTATATGTCCCCAATAAAAGGACTAGGGTTCTCTTTTTTGTTTTTTTCCAAGACGAAGTTGTAGAGGTATAGCTCACACAGAAAGTATTTCACTTTTTATTTGTGTTCTCTAAAGCATGAAGCAAACTCAGAGACAGTGGTGAATATAATTGGCTTACCTACTTTAATATATTTTACCCTTAGAAACAAATAACTCTCCAATTAAAACATGGTGTAATTAGTAGCAGGAGCCTTTCAATCTACTGCATCAGTATAGACATCACAAATTTCTTTGATTTTCTCCAAAGCTTTATCTAATTGGCCCTGTACTTTATTTACCTTCCCTTGAGCTCTGGTGAGCTCAACAAAAGTCTAATTTTCTATTGTTGACATGGTTTTAAGTTGTTTGGTAACTCTTTTATGCTCTGCCATGGTTACCATATCACTCCTACACTGAGTCAGGGTCTATTGGGTTTGCACCAACTCTGCCTCTAATCTTTCAATAATAGCACTTTATTCAGGAGACCAAAATGCTTCCTCAGTCTGAACATATGTCTCTTATGTGGTCGGGGCATCTGTCTAGTTCTTTGCATCAATTGTCTCTAAAGGAGCAGGAGAGTCTGTAGGAAGCACTTCCTCAGGTTTAGAAGATGCTCCTTCTGCTTCTAGAACCTCTATTTGAGTTTCCATTCCTCGCATTTCCAAAGCAATCACTTCTTCATTTTGAACAGCTACTTCCTCTGCTGTTGGAATCTCTATTTGAGCTTCCATATATGTTGTTTCTTTAAGGGCATGCAACTATGTCTGTGTTCCAAAAGAACTTGTATGGATTGTCCTCCTAGGAAGTGGGTCCCTTCCCTGTGTTCTAGGCCTTTTGGACTTATTTCTTTCATAAGCCTTATCAACTTGCTCCAATTGTTTCCTTAATTCTTTAATTATTTATTTGAATCTACCAATTTTCTTCTTTAGTACTTTCATTTTTTTAACCCTTCTCCTCAACATCTTCTTTTCCTATTTCAACTTTCTGATTTTATTGTGGCCTTTGCCTGTTGTTTTCTATTTATGGGGAATGTCAGGTTTTTCCTCACCTTGATCAGCCAATGATTGTTCCTCTGTTTCCTCTATGTGTTATGCTTGTTCTATAGGGTTGTTTACCTCAGTGTGAGGTTCTGGTTGTTCTGTATCTTTGGGGAATGGCATCTCTATGTCAGGGAGGTCCACAGCAGGGTTTGAAGAGGAAGTTGGTGCTTGGTGTTCTTCAGACCTGCTTGTGTCTTTGGTGACTCATGTCCTTAATTTCCCCAGTACTTGATCTATTTCTACCTCATAACGTTTGAAGAACTGTTATGTAAGGAGTTCAAGTGATAGCTAGGTATTTTCCTGAGTATTTTCTTGTGGGGTTTGTTATGTCTATTTGATTTCTTGAATACTAACCTGTGAGGGTTGTTCTGGTTGTACCATTTCCTAGGTTTCTCTAGGTTGTGCTATCCTTTTTCTTCTTCTTCTCTTCTCAGTGGGGGTTTTAGGAGCAACAATTGTCCTTTTTCTCTTTTTCTTTGATGTCTCTGCTTATGATGTCTAAGTTTCTTCCAGTTGGATGGCGTCTGCCTCAATTTCAGGATGAGGTAATGGAAATTCTACTTGGGTATTGTATCTTCCTTCCTGGGCTATCTCAATTTCAGGCTGGGGTGATGGAACTTCCATTTGGGAGGTATCTCCCCCTTCCTGTGCTGCCTCAATTCCCTGTGGGGGGATTTCATGGTGTGATTTGGGTTGTTCGAATTGTAGAGGCCTGTTGGCCTCGATTATATTAGCCCAAGTTATTTGAGTTTGGCTCAGGTCCCTATTGACTATCAATTTTACTAGTCTATGGTGGCTAATTATAGTAACGGGATCTTTAGCCTTCTTATTTCTTGTAGCAACTTCATGTAGAATGGAATTTAGAAAAATTAGTAAATTGATTAATAACCTCTATTTTAGTGCTTCTAACAATTTGAGGTGGCACGGTCGCACCACATTGTACCTCCCATCACAGGTGATATACCTTTGTATTATTCCTACTAGCTCCCTCCATGGCTTGCAGAGAGCTCGAGAGTTGAGTCCCTTTCCCTTTTTATCAAGTTCTTCTCTGGGGTCTATGAAATATTCCACAGCTTCTTTGAGTGTTGTATACTTCCCGGTCCAATGTATTCTTGTGTTGGGGAGGTCTATAACCTCTGCTATAATTTCCTCAGTGATCAGAATTTGTATGTCTCGGACCATGGAGACTCCTCCCTGCAAGCTCTAGAAAAATGCGAGCGTGATATTTATGTCATATCCTTGCAACCTGTTGAAGTACTATGTCCACCCCAGACGATGTAAAATCACTCTTTCTTGCTCGGTTACCTGCAATAATATGGGATCTCGATGTACACTTTGGCCACCCATGTTTTTTGTGAGCAGATGAGGACGACTATCATTCCCTGTTGCAGGTTAATTCGACCATATTTTGATACAATATAAATAGAAAATATCATGGAACAACACTGTGTATAAAAATGTGTGTTTTCATCATTTACTGCACTCATTATGATCTATTGGTAAATGTGTAGAATATCTTCCCCCTCATAAATGGAAAGGTCTACCTCGACGGTCAAAATGTACGAGTGTAATAATGGTAGGTAGCTCAAGTGAGGTGTGATTACTATGCCGTCATCACCGCTGGGAAAGACAATCATTAATAACTTTCAAACAGCACTTTAATGGTAATTATGAACAATCATCACTTTGTGTGGGAAATTCAAATTGACATGCCTATATTCAAAGAACGTTTAAGGAAAAAGATTCTGAATAATTTTTAAATTTGTTCACGTATTTTAGGAATGTTCCACATATCAGAATGTTGTAACTCTCCCTTGTTATTGGATACAGCCAGAATGACAACCTCGTTTTTAGGAAAGGAAATCTAGGGACACACAAAAGACTTGGTGTTTTAAAGATAAACTTCGATACCATAGGCAGAGCCACTGCTGCCAACAAGTGTCCATAGCCTCGACAGGGTTTCCTTTTAACCCATAGATGAGCCTATATCCTTAATAAATAGTTTGAATCATCTTTTCCAAAAAATACCACTATCCTGGTTTGGTATCCAGATAACGATAATGCCACTCACTATATTGTAACTTAAGTGAAAAAGTCATCTTGTGATGAGACCTCTTGTCCTTTGATGAAAAAATTCCAAAGGCCATTTCCCTGGTGTGGTAGCCATAGTGTGAATGTCACTTATGTTATTACCTGATGATCATGGTAGGTTTCCTCATGATGAGACACCCTATCCTTTGTGGGAGAAGTTTTATTAGTTTAATTTTATTTTTTTTTGGTTATATCAACGGAGGCTCATCTACTCCTTAAGAGTGAGGGATGGCGTAAGAAGTGTACGAATTCCAAGTAAAAAATGTGTTTTAGACTCTTTATTATAATATGAAGCAAAATTATCATTCCAGTATATGTAGATATATAGGGAAAATAAACGAATTATGGTGGTTAATGAATCATGAACAATTTTTAATATAATTAGAAGAAATTAATCCAAAAACAATTTGATAAAGTATGTTAAATAGTCCACACAAAAATGACAAATCGTTACTTATGATTATTAGAAGTAGTTCTGTTGAAAATTAATCAATGAAGTTCATACCCAAAGGAGTGATTGTCGTAATAATGGCATGCTTAAAGAATCGTGACTAAAAAGGAACAACAATATGGAAAAAATGCAGAAGGGACAACAATTGTTCCTTTTGAATGAATAGTGTTATCAGAAAAAGGAACAACGGTCATTATAAAGGGAACAACAGTGTAAAAAAATGAACGATAATCGTTATTTTGAATGGATGATATTATTTGTGAAGGGAACAACAATCACACGAAGGTAACAGCGGTTGTTTCATTCGAAATGAACGACAACTACACTCAAAGAGAACAATAATCGTGTGAAGGTAACAATAGTTGTTTCATTTTAAATGAACAACAACGATGATGTTCGAATTTTAACCATCAAGTTAAGTGATTGGAAACCTCCCACATTCTCTTTCGTTTTAGTGAATCTATGATTGATCAGTCATCAAATAAATTCATTCAATTTCTATGGGTAAGTTTATTCAATAATTGAAGTATTGGATGGTCTGTTAGAATTATGCAGATATGTTCATTTTCTGTGAAAACATGGTTTATATTTACTGGGTTTTTGTAGGAGCGAGGATAGAAAAGAGTGCTAATTATACTCATTACAGTCATCTTTCCCAGTTCTTATTCTCTCAAGTGACCCCTTTAAAAAAAAAAAAAAAAACCTCAATCAAATCTGTAAAGAAAACTATATACAATATCTACAGTGCTTGATAAGAATCATCATTTTATGAAGTTCAGGTTGTTGGGTTACCTTCCCAGCCAGCTAAAATTTGAACAGTAGAATCCTTACTTACCTCTTGGCAAAAGGATTGTTTTGAAAGGGGATGATGGTAGAGTCACAATCGATGTCCATTTAGCAGAAAAGGAGAACCATATCTGTCGATGGTGATTAAGGTGACAGTTTCGTTATCATGAACTTCATAGATTTCATACGGTTCGAGCCACCTTGTCTGTAATTTTCCAGGAAAAACCTGAAATTTGGAATCATAGAGAAGCGCCCAATCACATTTCTGGAAGGATTTATGCTTGATATGTTTATCGTGCCAGCTAGCTCTCTGTTGCTGAATAACAGTTGTGCATTGTAGGATGGACATGCATGCTTCATCTTACTCATTGAGATATTGTAATCGTTGTTTATGTGCCTCTGTAATATCTAGTCCAATCTCTTGGGCCATCCTTAGAGTCTTGATCTCAAATTCAATTGGGAATATGGGTTCTTTTCCATAGACTAGATGATAAGGGGAGTAGCTAGTAGTGTTACGCCATGTCATGCGATAGACCCATAAGGCATTTGGAAGCTCAACTTCCCAATTCTCACGGTTTGTTGAGACTATTTTTGTCAAAATTGCCTCCAATACTTTGTTGGTACTTTCTACTTGTCTATTTTCTCGTGGGTAGTAGGGGGAAGTAACTTTGTTCTTGATATGATAATTGATCAGGGTGGTCATGATTCTATGAGCTATAAATTGCAACCCTCTGTCCGTGATTACTTCCTTGGGTAATCCATAGCATATAAATATTTCAAAAAGAAATTTAATGACTGCTTCCTCCATTGCGTTTGTCAAGGCTACTGCCTCTACCCATTTGGTCATATAGTCTGTTGCAACTAAAATATAAGCCTTCTAGTTTGATTTTGGATTGAAGGGGCCAACAAAATCCAATGCCCGTCTTTCAAAAGGTTCTATGACTATTTGTTCTTGCAGTGGCATTTCATCAACTTGGTCGGTTCGGCCCATCCTTTGATATCTATTGCAGGCTTGGACATACTTCTTCACATCCTTAAATATTGAGGGCCAATAGTAGCCCATCTGTAAAATCTTATGTCCAGTTCCACGTTCTACAAAATTTCCACCACATGGCTCATCATGACTTGCCTTCAGAACATCATAAATCTCATCATGCCTTATACATCTTCAGATCTGGAGGTCAGCCCCTGTGTGGAATGGATATCCACCAATCCAAGTGAATCATGTACTGCGTTGGATGATCAATTTCCTCTCTCTCACTGATAGATGTGCTATTAGTTTCCCAGATGCCATATAATTAGCCACATCAACGTACCATGGCGTTTTAATAGTGACTGCGAACAGGTGTTTGTCTGGAAATTGGTCCTCCACCGTCATAGAATCATATGTTTTGGGTATGCAGGATAAGAAATCTGCCATGAGATTCTCTCTTCCAGGTCTATCCTTGATGGTTATGTTAAATTCTTGTAATAGTAACAACCATCGAGTAACCCGTTCATTAGTAATTGGTTTGTTAGCTAGATATTTAATAACAAAATGATCATTATACAGAATAACTGGGTAGCATGTTATATAGTGGCGGAATTTATTAATAGCATGTATAACGGCTAAAAATTCGTTTTCTATTACTGTATAATTTAATTCAGTAGGAGTGAGATTTTTGCTAATAAAGTAAATAGCATAATATTTCTTGTCTTGTTCTTGTCCAAGGACAGTGCCTATGGAGATATCCGATGCATCCATAGAAATATGAAATGGAAATTTCTAGTTTGGTCCTCTCAGCACTGGTGTTGTTGAGACCAACTTTTTAAGTTCTACAAATGCAACATCACACTTGTCAGACCACTGAAATTATTCATTACTAGTTAAAGCATGTAAAGGTGCAGTTGTTCTTGAAAACATTTCTATGAATCTGCAGTAGTATCCTGCAATGCCAAGCAAACTATGTACCTCAGTTTGTGTATGAGGTGTAGGAAGATTAAGGATTGCCTCTATTTTTGTTGGATCTACCTTGATTCCCTCTATAGAAACATAGTTTCCTAGTACCACGCCTTCGGTCATCATAATATGACATTTTTCATGACTCAAACACAGCCTAGTAGCAATGCATCATTCCAGTACCTTCTCTAGATTGCTCATCAAAATCAGTGCCATAAGGGGTGAAATCGACCATGTAAACTTCAAGTCCTTCATTAATCAGATCATAAAATATGCTTAGAATGGCCTTCTAGAATGTGGTTGGAGCCTTACATAATCCAAAGGGAAATAATCTATATGCAAAGGTGTTAGCCTAAGGCTTACCTTTACCAATGACTAAGTCTAAATTGTCACCTATATTTGTATCATTCATTTAGGATATTAGTAATATATCCTCAAGTGATGACTAATGATTTAGTTAAGATTGCCTAGCCTAGTCATCATGCATAATTTTAGGATCTAGAGCAAATCTCTCTATGAGGTGGAATCACCCATTGTACTATAAATATGTAACATTGGAGTGAATAATGAAAGTGTTGGCTAGTAACCATTTTCCACCATATTGTTGTTCTTGTCTTTATTTTATCAATTGGTATTAGAGCTTATGATCTTAGAGGCCTGGTAACATCTTGGTAGTTTTCCATGGATGGTGAGGTGCAGCCAATGGTGTCAATATGTGCATGAAGAAAGAGGATCCAAGAAAACTAACCATGAAGTAGAGGCAGATTGGCTTGTAACCAAGCGCCATGAATCTGGAAAGAAGGTCTTGTTTGCAAGGACAATGTTGGCCATCTCCCTTTTCTACTAGCAATCGACATCCAAATAAATGGTACACGCCCTCTTGATCTCTAAATCCATATTTGGAGATTCGGTAATGCACTCTAGTTAAAACCCATGATCTCATTGCAAGTGCTCATAAATGATCAGCCTATCACTATTATTTTGTGTGTTTCAAATTCATGTGAAATCGATGTTAAATCTGGCAATTTTTTTTTTATTAAAGCACAATAGATTTTGTATTCATTTTAGCAAGCAAAAAAAAAAGGTTGCAAAGCTTCGCAAATATATCAGGGTTTGAATAAGATTAGAGAACACAAATCTACATTCGTTTATTTGGCTGAGAAGAACTTGATCTGGGATTAGCGCATTCCTTAATATCAAGTTTGATACAAAACCACTGTAACAGTGTAACAACTGTTTGATTAGATGGGAAAAAATTAAAGATTTTCTAGATCTAAAAACCATAACCAGGATTATTTATCATTTTATTCATATTGCAAAAATAAGGCTTTCACTTCTCTCTCAAAGTTCGACAAAGTTTGACACTAAACATGTTAACCAGGCACCAAAAAGTAGAAGTATGCTCTTCTTTTCAAAGCCTCACTACTAGGGATTAGGCGGCCTATTGTTGATCAAAAACAATTTTTATTTTTTTTTTAAGTTCTGCGCTGTTATCAATGAGAAAGCTGGATCTGATCGTTGATGAATCAACCAGTGATGAACAAAATTGATTGGCATAACTTCAGTGGATTGGATCGATGGGAATAGAATTGGTAATCAAAGGCTTGATAAAATAGTGTTGGTTATTATCTTAAACGTTTTCCTTCTCCAAGCACAAAATTGCTACACCAAAGCAAATCGCTCAACGAATCGCCCAGATTGATCTTGACTGGAGAGTCTGTTGTGAAAAAGATTGGAAGAAATCATTTTTCAAAAAGGGATCTGCATGGATGTGTAAAGGTTGTGGGAAAGCTCGTAATGGAAGTGTGTCATCGGTCACCTTTTCTCAAGTTCGGAAACCTATTCAGCTTGAGATCTGTATATGGCACGTGATCTGCAAATTGAGTCGCTTTTGTTAAGACTGCAGATGTCGTCTATTTGCTGGTCAAATTATACCTACTATGAATGTGTTGTCCCTTCATCGATTAGAGTGTCGAGTTGGGTTATCCACCGACTGGAGCTGAGCAAGATGAGCAATGGAGTAGAGAGATCTAGAGAAAATCATTGCCAGAAACCACTATCAAAGAAATTTCGTTAGAAGAGACTGATTCAGATGGTCAATTGTTCCTTTCCGAAGTCTATTTCTGATCTATACAAGGGTTACATGTGATCTATTCAAATATGCACAATATTTATTTACTGGATCGATGTGCCCATATTCTCATTTGCATCAATAAATTGCAGAAATCGTGCCAGTGTGAAGAAAGTTCAGTGTAGAAGAGGAGCGGGGAAGATCTCTGGTGTGGGTAATCACAGAGTTCTACACCATTATGATCTGCTTCTCTGGAATGTGCAAATGCGTGGGTAGATGAGTCTGATTGATAGACTAAAAGGAGAAGGCAGTTGTTGGATCATATGAGGACAACATTCACAGGCTTGATTGCAGTGGGAGACTAGAACGCTTGGGCAGATCTAAAGGGTGAAATATCATTTGGCTTCTCAATCGAATCCTATACCAGTGGAGTTTTCAGGTCTAGGTGTTGTTGAGTCATTGCCTGCATTGGTATAGTTAGCAGGCCTGTGAGAGGCTTAGTGGGTCTGTGAGAGGCAATCTAGTTACATTGATTGACAAATTGGACTATGACCAGTCAAACATTTAGATCCAGTATAGTTTGAGAGAGTCTTTTTTTTTTCATCTTGTCTTTGGAAGGTGAGAAGACTCCATCAGATCTTTCATTGTCACACGGCTTAAAGCATCAGAGGTTAGTATTGTGAAGTGGGATTTAGCATATATAACTAGCTTTTACAGTTGCCCCTGCCACTTGTTGGTTATCAGCATTGGATGCCTACTTTTCATAGAATTTCTCCTGTTCATATGGTGGTATCAGCATTGGATTGAACTCAGATTTTGATACTGGTATTGGTAGATTTATCATATACTGCAAGCATAGAGAAAAGGCTTGTGTGCTTGTGTGATTTCAACACCATTCTCTGATTTCCAATCTAGAAATTTTATATTTCTTGTATTTTCTATTTGATGAGCTGGACATGTTTTGTTTTTATTCATGTGGGCCATAGCATATCAATGAAGTTGAAAAGGGTGAAGAAGTACAAATTTTGAACAATTTTGAGATGTAAAACAATTTAAAGAAATGAGAGTTTGGTGCAACCTTTTGAAAAGGTTTATAAGCTTCTCTTTTTTTGTCACTTCAAAAGTAAGTTTGATCTCTCATCAAAAAGAGAATCACTCTTAAGTTTTAAGAGCTAATTGTATTTGGGTGATGTGACAAGAACACCTTGCATTGTGTGCGATGGAAAATGATTTCTTGAATGTTTTCATAATGTTTTATGTATAGTTTTGACATAAATACACTTACAATTTGTCATACGACAATACACACATGGCCTTACAAACAAGTTAATTCAAGCACACAATTAACGCTAGTAAAGCACTTACAATCAAGAACATGTGATCAAGCCTCTGCAGTGCACATTC
>SNQJ01S0058016.1:19457-46834 GCA_010110895.2 Picea sitchensis | reverse complement strand
TTTTCACAAAGCCACTAGGAAAGTCAGTTTTTGACTTCCAGAGACAACACTTAGGCATAGTCAGTGCTGCTGATTGTAACTGTTGAGTCTAAGAGGGAGTGTTAAATATATTGTACCCTCAACAGTATAACCGTACACTGCCAACTATACTGGACAGTTGTACTTTCTATTTCTGTCTTGCTTTGAGCATATATAAGCTCAGCTATTTCCTATTGTCAGGGACTTCTGAATCTCTTCAGTTCTGTTCTGTACTTCTTCATACATTTGAATATACTATTCTTTTCTCTCTGCATTTCTCTGTCCTTCACAATTTATCAAGTTCTCCTTTTAGTCTATCAATCAGAGTCATCTACCTACACATTTGCACATTCCAGAGAAGCAGATCATAATGGTGTACAACTCTGTGATTACCCACACCACAGATCTTCCCCGTTCCTCTTCCACACTGAACTTTCTTCACGCTGGCACGATTTCTGCAATTTATTGATGCAAATGAGAATATGGGCACATCGATCCAGTAAATACATATTGTGTAGATTTGAATAGATCACATGTAACCCTCGTATAGATCAGAAACAGACTTTGGAAAGGAACAATCGACCATCTGAATCAGTCTCTTCTAACGAAATTTATTTGACAGTGGTTTCTGGCAATGATTTTCTCTAGATATCTTTACTCCATTTCTCAGCTTGCTCAACTCCATTCGGTGGATAACCCAACTCGACACTCTAATCGATGAAGGCACAACACATTCATAGTAGGTATAATTTGACTAGCAAATAGACGACATCTGCAGTCTTAACAAAAGTGACTCAATTTGTAGATCACGTTCCATATACAGATCTCAAGCTGAATAGGTTTCCGAACTTGAGAAATGGTGACCAATGACACAATTCCATTACGAGATTTCCCACAACCTTTACACATCCATGCAGATCCCTTTTTGAAAAACAATTTCTTTCAATCTTTTTCGCAACAGACTCTCCAGTCAAGATCAATCTGGGCGATTCATTGAGCGATTTGCTTTGGTGTAGAAATTTTGTGCTTGGATAAGGAAAACGTTTAAGGTAATAACCAACACTATTTTATCAAGCCTATGATTACCAATTCTATTCCCATCGATCCAATCCACTGAAGTGATGCCAATCAATTTTTATCATCACTGGTTGATTCATCAATGATCAGATCCATCTTTCTCACTGATAGCAGCGTAGAACTTTAAAAAAAAATAAAAAATGTTTTTGATCAACAGTAGGCCGCCTAATCCCCAGTAGTGAGGCTTTGAAAAGAAGAGCATACTTCTACTTTCTGGTGCCTGGTTAACATGTTTAGTGTCGAACTTTGAAAGAGAAGTCAAAGCCTTATTTTTGCAATATGAATAAAATGATAAATAATCCTGGTTATGGTTTTTAGATCTAGAAGATCTTTAATTTTTGCCCATCTAATCAAATAGTTGTTACACTGTTACAGTGGTTTTGTATCAAACTTGATATTAATGAATGCACTAATCCCAGATAGTGTTCTTCTCGGCCAAATAAACGAATGTAGATCTGTATTCTCTAATCTTATTCAAACCCTGATATATTTGTGAAGCTTTGCAACCCGATTTTTTTTTTTGCTTGCTAAAGTGAATACAAAATCTATTGTGCTTTAATAAAAAAAAATTGCCAGATTTAACATCGATTTCACATCAATTTGAAACACACAAAATAATAGTGATATGCTGATCATTTATGAGCACTTGGAATGAGATCATAGGTTTTAACTAGAGTGCATTACCAGATCTCCAAATATGGATTCAAAGATCAAGAGGGCGTGTACCATTTATTTGGATGTCTATCATTAGTAGAAAAGGGAGATGGCCAACATTGTCCTTGCAAACAAGACCTTCTTTCCAGATTCACGGTGCTTTCTTACAAGCCAATCTGCGTCTACTTCATGGTTAGTTTTCTTGGATCCTCTTTCTTCATGCGCATATTGACACCATTGGATGCACTTCACCATCCATGGAAAACTACCAAGATGTTACCAGGCCTCTTAGATCATAAGCTATGATACCAATTGATAAAATAAAGACAAGAACAACAATATGGTGGAAAAGGCTTACTAGGCAACACTTTCATTATTCACTCCAATGTTACATATTTATAGTACAATGGGTGATGCCACCTCATAGAGAGATTTGCTCTAGATCCTAAAATCATGCATGATGACTAGGCTAGGAAATATTAAATAAATCATTAGTCATCACTTGAGGATATATTACTAATATCCTAAATGAATAATACAAATATAGGTGACAATTTAGACTTAGTGATTGGTAAAGGTAAGCCTTAGGCTAACACCTTTGCATATAGATTATTTCCCTTTGGATTATGTAAGGCTCCAGCCACATTCTAGAAGGCCATTCTAAGCATATTTTATGATCTGATTAATGAAGGACTTGAAGTTTACATGGTTGATTTCACCCCTTATGGCACTGATTTTGATCAAGCTCTGAGCAATCTAGAGAAGGTATTGGAACGATGCATTGCTACTAGGCTGTGTTTGAGTCATGAAAAATTTCATATGATGATGACCGAAGGCGTGGTACTAGGACACTATGTTTCTATAGAGGGAATCAAGGTAGATCCAACAAAAATAGAGGTAATCCTTAATCTTCCTACACCTCATACACAAACTGAGGTACATAGTTTCCTTGGCACTGCAGTATACTACTGCAGATTCATAGAAATGTTTTCAAGAACAACTGCACCTTTACATGCTTTAACTGGTAATGAATAATTTCAGTGGTTTGACAAGTGTGATGTTGCATTTGCAGAACTTAAAAAGTTGGTCTCAACAACACCAGTGCTGAGAGGACCAAACTAGAAATTTCCATTTCATATTTCTATGGATGCATCGGATATCTCCATAGGCACTGTCCTTGGACAAGAACAAGAAAAGAAATATTATGCTATTTACTTTATTAGCAAAAATCTCACTCCTGCTGAATTAAATTATACAGTAATAGAAAATGAATTTTTAGCCGTTATACATGCTATTAATAAATTCCGCCACTATATAACATGCTACCCAATTATTCTGTATAATGATCATTCTATTATTAAATATCTAGCTAACAAACCAATTACTAATGAACGGGTTACTCAGTGGTTGTTACTATTATAGGAATTTAACATCACCATCAAGGATAGACCTAGAAGAGAGAATCTCATGGCAGATTTCTTATCCCGCATACCCGAAACATATGATTCTATGACGGTGGAGGACCAATTTCCAGACGAACACCTGTTCGCAGTCACTATTAAAAAACCATGGTACACTGATGTGGCTAATTATATGGCATCTGGGAAACTACCAGCACATCTATCACTGAGAGAGAGGAAATTGATCGTCCAACGTAGTACATGATTCACTTGGATTGGTGGATATCCATTCCACACAGGGGATGACCTCTAGATCTAAAGATGTATAAGGCATGATGAGATTTATGATGTTTTGAAGGTAATTCATGATGAGACCTATGGTGGAAATTTTGTAGAATGTGGAACTGGACATAAGATTTTACAGATGGGCTACTATTGGCCCTCAATATTTAAGGATGTGAAGAAGTATGTCCAGGCCTGCAATAGATATCAAAGGATGGGTCGAACCGACCAAGCTGATGAAATGCCACTACAACCACAAATATTCGCATAACCTTTTGAAAGATGGGCATTGGATTTTGTTGGCCCCTTCAATCCAAAATCAAACTAGAAGGCTTATATTTTAGTTGCAACAGACTATACGACCAAATGGGTAGAGGTAGTAGCCTTGACAAATGCAATGGAGGAAGCAGTCATTAAATTTATTTTTGAAATATTTATATGCTATGGATTACCCAGGGAAGTAATCACTGACAGAGGGTTGAAATTTATAGCTCATAGAATCACAACCACCCTGATCAATTATCATATCAAGAACATAGTTACTTCCCCCTACTACCCACGGGAAAATAGACAAGTAGAAAGTACCAACAAAGTATTGGAGGCAATTTTGACAAAAATAGTCTCAACAAACCGTGAGAATTGGGAAGTTGAGCTTCTAAATGCCTTATGGGCCTATCGCACGACATGGCGTAACACTACTGGCTACTCCCCTTATCATCTAGTCTATGGAAAAGAACCCATATTCCCAATTGAATTTTAGATCAAGACTCTAAGGATGGCCCAGGAGATTGGACTAGATATTACAAAGGCACATAAACAACGATTACAATATCTCAATGAGTAAGATGAAGCATGCATGTCCATCCTACAACGCACAAATCTTATTCAACAACAGAGAGCTACCTGGCACGATAAACATATCAAGCAGAAATCCTTCCAGAAAGGTGATTGGGCGCTTCTCTATGATTCCAAATTTCAGGATTTTCCTGGAAAATTACAGACAAGGTGGCTCGAACCGTATGAAATATATGAAGTTCATGATAATGAAACTGTCACCTTAATCACCATCGACAGATCTGGTTCTCCTTTTCTGCTAAATGGACATCGGTTATGACTCTACCATCATCCCCTTTCAAAAGAATTCTTTTGCCAAGAGGTAAGTAAGTATTCTACTGTTCAAATTTTAGCTGGCTAGGAAGGTAACCCAACAACCTCAACTTCATAAAATGATGATTCTTATCAAGCACTGTAGATATTGTATATAGTTTTCTTTACAAATTTGATTGAGGTTTTTTTTTTTTTTTTTTAAAGGGGTCACTTGAGAGAATAAGAACTGGGAAAGATGAGTGTAATGAGTATAATTAGCACTCTTTTCTATCCTCGTTCCTACAAAAACCCAGTAAATATAAACCATGTTTTCATAGAAAATGAACATATTTGGATAATTCTAACAGACCATCCAATACTTCGATTATTGAATAAAATTACTCATAGAAATTGAATGAATTTATTTGATGACTAATCAATCATAGATTCACTAAAACAAAATAAAATGTGGGAGGTTTCCAATCACTTAACTCGATGGTTAAAATTCAAACATCATCGTTGTTGTTCATTTAAAATGAAACAACTATTGTTACCTTCACACGATTATTGTTCTCTTTGCGCGTAGTTGTCGTTCATTTCGAATGAAACAACCACTCTTACCTTCATGTGATTGTTGTTCCCTTCGCGAATAACATCATCCATTCGAAATAACGATTATCGTTCCTTTTGTTACACTATTGTTCCCTTTATAATGACCATTGTTCCTTTTTCTGATAACACTATTCATTCAAAAGGAACAATTGTTGTCCCTTCTGCATTTTTTCCATATTGTTGTTCATTTTTAGTCACGATTCTTTAAGCATGCCATTATTACGACAATCACTCCTTTGGGTATGACCTTCATTAATTAATTTTCATCAGAACTACTTCTAATAATCATAAGTAACGATCTGTCATTTTTGTGTGGACTATTTAACATACTTTATCGAATTGTTTTTGGATTAATTTCTTCGAATTATATTAAAAATTGTTCATGATTCATTAACCACCATAATTCGTTTATTTTCCCTATATATCTACATATACTAGAATGATAATTTGGCTTCATATTATAATAAGGAGTCTAAAACACATTTTTTACTTGGAATTCGTACACTTCTTATTCCATCCCTCACTCTTAAGGAGTAGATGAGCCTCCCTTGATAGAACCAAAAAAAAATAAAAAATTAAACTAATAAAACTTCTCCCACAAAGGATAGGGTGTCTCATCATGAGGAAACCTACAACGATCATCAGGTGATAACATAAGTGACATTCACACTATGGCTACCACACCAGGGCAATGGCCTTTGGAATTTTTTCATCAAAGGACAAGAGGTCTCATCACAAGCTGACTTGTTCACTTAAGTTACGATCTAGTGAGTGGCATTATCGTTATCTGGATACCAAACCAGGATAGTGGTATTTTTTGGAAAAGATGATTCAAACTATTTATTAAGGATACAGGCTCATCTATGGGTTAAAAGGAAAGCTTGTCAAGGCTATGGACGCCTGTTGGCAGCAGTAGCTCTGCCTGTGGTATTGAAGTTTATCTTTAAAACACCAAGTCTTTTGTGTGTTCCTAGATTTCCTTTCCTAAAAATGAGGCTGTCATTCTGGTTATACCCAATAACAAGGGAGAGTTACAATGTTCTGATATGTGGAACATTCCTAAAATACGTGAACAAATTTAAAAATTATTCAGAATCTTTTTCCTTAAACGTTCTTTGAATATAGGCATGTCAATTTGAATTTCCCACACAAAGTGATGATTGTTCATAATTACCATTAAAGTGCTTTTTGAAAGTTATTAATGATTGTCTTTCCTAGCGGTGACGATGGCATAGTAATCACACCTCACTTGAGCTACCTACCATTATTACACTCGTACATTTTGACTATCGAGGTCGACCTTTCCATTTATGAGGGGGTAGATATTCTACACATTTACCGATAGATCATAATGAGTGCAGTAAATGATGAAAACACACATTTTTATACACAATGTTGTTCTATGATATTTTCTATTTATATTGTATCAAAAGATGGTCGAATTAACCTGGAGCAGGGAATGATAGTCGTCCTCATCTTCTCACAAAAAACATGGGTGGCCAAACTGTACATCGAGATCCCACATTATTGCAGGTAACCGAGCAAGAAAGAGTGATTTTACATCGTTTGGGGTGGACATAGTACTTCAACAGGTTGCAAGGATATGACACGAATATCACACTTGCATTTTTCTAGAGCTTGCAGGGAGGAGTCTCCATGGTCTGAGACATACGAATTCCGATCACTGAGGAAATTATAGCAGAGGTTATATACCTCCCCAAGACAAGAATACATTGGATCGGGAAGTATACAACACTCAAAGAAGTTGTAGAATATTTCATAGACCCCGTAGAAGAACTTGATAAAAAGGAAAAGGGACTCAACTCTCGATCTCTCAGCGAGCAATGGAGGGAGATGGTAGGAATAATACAAAGGTATATCACCTGTGATGGGAGGTACGATGTGGTGCGACTGTGCCACCTCAAATTGTTAGAAACACTAAAACAGAGGCTATTAATCAATTTAATATTTTTTCTAAATGCCATTCTACATGAAGTTGCTGCAAGAAATAAGAAGGCTAAAGATCCCGTTACTATAATTAGCCACCATAGACTAGTAAAATTGATAGTCAATAGGGACCTGAGCCAAACTCAAATAACTTGGGCTGATCTAATCGAGGCCAATAGGCCTCTACAATTGGAACAACCCGAATCACACCATGAAATCCCCCCACAGGGAATTGAGGCAGCACAGGAAGGGGGAGATACCTCCCAAATGGAAGTTCCATCACCCTAGCCTGAATTTGATATAGCCCAGGAAGGAAGATACAATACCCAAGTAGAATTTCCATTACCTCATCCTGAAATTGAGGCAGACCCCATCCAACTGGAAGAAACATAGACATCACAAGCAGAGACATCAAAGAAAAATAGAAAAAGGACAATTGTTGCTCCTAAAACCCCCACTGAGAAGAGAAGAAGAAGAAAAAGGATAGCACAACCTAGAGAAACCTAGGAAATGGTACAACCAGAACAACCCTCACAAGTTAGTATTCAGGAAATCAAATAGACATAACAAACCCCATAAGAAAATACTCAGGAAAATACCTAGCTATCACTTGAACTCCTTACATAACAGTTCTTCAAACGTTATGGGGTAGAAATGGATCAAGTACTGGTGAAATTAAGGACATTAGTCACCAAAGACACAAGTAGGTCTGAAGAACACCAAGCACCAACTTCCTCTTCAAACCCTGTTGTGGACCTCCCTGACATAGAGATGCCATTCCCCGAAGATACAGAACAACCAGAACCTCACACTGAGGTAAACAACCCTATAGAACAAGCATAACACATAGAGGAAACAAAGGAACAATCATTGGCTGATCAAGGTGAGGAAAAACCTGACATTCCCCATAAACATAAAACAACAGGCAAAGGCCACAATAAAATCAGAAAGTTGAAATAGGAAAATAAGCTGTTGAGGAGAAGGGTTAAAAAAATGAAAGTACTAAAGAAGAAAATTGGTAGAGTCAAATAAATAATTAAAGAATTAAGGAAACAATTGGAGCAAGTTGATAAGGCTTATGAAAGAAATAAGTCCAAAAGGCCTAGAACACAGGGAAGGGACCCACTTCCTAGGAGGACAATCCATACAAGTTCTGTTGGAACAGAGACATAGTTGGATGCCCCTAAAGAAACAACATAGATGGAAGCTCAAATAGAGATTCCAACAGCAGAGGGAATCGCTGTTCAAAATGAAGAAGTGATTGCTTTGGAAATGTGGGAAATGGAAACTCAAATAGAGGTTCCAGAAGCAGAAGGAGCATCTTCTGAACCCGAGGAAGTGCTTCCTACAAACTCTCTTGATCCTTTAGAGACAATTGATGCAGAGACCCAGACAGATTCCCCAGCCACATAAGAGACATATGTTTAGACTGAGAAATCATTTCGGTCTCCTGAATAGAGTGCTATTATTGAAAGATTAGAGGCAGAGTTGGTGCAAACCCAACAGACCCTGACTCAGTGCAGGAGTGATATGGTAACCATGGCAGAGCATAAAAGAGTTACCAAACAACTTAAAACCATGTCAAAAATAGAAAATGAGACTTTTGTTGAGCTCACCAGAGCCCAAGGGAACGTAAATAAAGTACAGGGCCAATTAGATAAAGCTTTGGAGAAAATCAAAGAAATTTGTGATGTCTATACTGATGCAGTAGATTGAAAGGCTCCTGCTACTAATTACACCTTGTTTTAATTGGAGAGTTATTTGTTTCTAAGGGTAAAATATATTATAGTAGGTAAGCCAATTATATTCACCACTGTCTCTAAGTTTGCTTCATGCTTTAGAGAACACGAATAAAAAGTCAAATACTTTCCGTGTGAGCTATACCTCTACAACTTCGTCTTGGAAAAAAACAAAAAAGAGAACCCTAGTCCTTTTATTGGGGACATATAGTTCCAAGAATTCTTGTCTTTTACCAAAAACCAAACCAGGTGGGATAAAACACATAAGAAATTCATGAAAAGGGAGATTGGGCTAGACCTCTGGATCAAAGGGGAACCTCGTAAATCCTTCACAACAGTGATGCAACATAGATTATTCATGAAGAGGGAAGGGGTTGTAGACTCTTTAGCTCCTATCCACCGACAGGTTATACATTCAAGTTTGCCATATTTTAGGGAGCTTAAAGAAGGAATTCTTGCTTCTTCCAAACTAAGATGGGATGCCTCCCCAAATGAATTCAAGAGTAGGGAACCCTTTGGCTTCAAAACATTTCATGCAACCACCTTTAGGGTGGAAAGGTATACCAGAATAATCCTGGATGAAGGACCTACCTAGATTGGGTGCAGATATAGTCCCCCTATTATTTGGTATCCTCCATAGGGTTACCATAGAGATTATTAAATTAACAGGAAGAGGGAAGAAGCTACTTTTGAAGAGCTCATAAGTAAGAATGGGTTCAGGAAACCTGGTGAACCAACCTCTCCTCTCTATAGAATCACTGTTTTACATGTAATATATCAGCTTGCATGAGGACATGCAAGAAGGTAAGTCGAGGGGTATGTTGAGTTGAGGAAAAGGTACAAATATCCTCCTTATTACCATGGTTTATGATATAATATTGATTGACTTTTCTATTAATTAGGAATAATTCGGATACAAAATGATTAAAATGTCTTCTATAAATATTATTTGGTAATATTATATAAATTCTAAAATTCGGTTGTAATTGTTTGATTTTATTGTAGGAATAGACAGATCTTGTTAAACTTGAATATTTTGAAGATACAAAGACTATTGGAAGATAAAGAGATCAGGTGCAAAGCAGTTTTGAGGAAGATTGATTCTCTATGTTGTAAACTTTATAAATAGTAAAAGCAATCCTGAGGATCTCTCGATCCTCAGGATGGATTAAATTACCCATATCATTTTAATATATAGAGGGTAATGAATCATATTAAGCACATCTAAGAAAATTATCCAAGCATTCAGAACTCAGATTGCTCTGTACAAGCAATTTTTGTAAATGTTGTACCAGTTATGGAATTAATAGAAGCTTTGGGCGTTTTCACCATTTTTTCATACTACATTTCTAGCAACAGTGCTTCTGAGGACCGAGAGCCCAGTATGAAGGAGTTACTGTCTCAATCTGTAATTGTATTAATTTGATTTCAATTCTGTGATTTAAATCTCTTTTGCAACAGTTGAGATAAATGTATGAGTGTGTTGATATTTTTATAGTTTAGTTGTGTTGTTTGATTACAAAATATAGATGCTTTATTTGAACGTTACTGATTGTTGTTCCATCTCACATTTTTGTAGTTTGTTGATCGACAATTCCTCTCATTTTCGCATACGCTTTTCCTTTTATTAAGTTGGTATTTGTTGTTCCTTTCGTTTAATTTATCATTTGTTGTTCCTTTCATTTAAAGTACATTTGTTTTTCCTTCTCAATTTACAATACTTAGCTGTTTCTTTCCAGGATATTAATTAGTCATTGATAGATCAGTTTATTAAGCACTTTCATAAATTCAATTACTGTTTCTTAGTTAGATCAATTCAACAATTTAGTTAAATTCCTTTAATTCACAACCTGTTATAGATCATATTTCAATTTTTTTGAGTATAGATTGTAGCTTCATAATTTTAATGAATGTGTGAGGAACCTGATTATTGATAAACTCATATTTTATTTGACTACACAATTTTAGCCTCTACAACTATCTGCATAGACTTTGCTGATATTCTTGAAATAAAAGATGAATCCTCGGGTTGATAAATTAATGTTAAACTAAGGTTGTTTTAGTACATCTTTAGAGACCAACAACCACAAATGATTACGTGTCGAAAATCCTCCCCCTTAATCCGAAGGGGTGTGTGTCATTCCAAACATCATTCTAAAATTCTAATATTTGTCTCTTCCAAGCGCTTTGGTGAAGATGTCTGTAATTTTCTCATTTGTGGAACAATATCTTAAGTGAATAGTATTGGCTTCTACATGATATCGAATCAAGTGATACTTTGTGTTGATGTGCTTGGTTCAATCATGGAATCTTGGATTGTTGGTCAACTTGATTGCAAAAGTATTATCAACTTGAATAAGAGTAGATTTAACTTGTTTCTCCTGCATATCTTTAAGTATTTTATTGAGCCACACAATCTCCTATGTCACTTCTGCAGCTGCCACATATTCTGCCTCTATTGTGGAATCTGTTGGGACTGATTGTTTGTGTGATCTCCATGAGAAAATTGTTGATCTAAGACTTATGATATAAACTAAAGTTGACACTCCATTTTCCTTATCCCCATCAAATTTTGAATCATAATAACCAATCAGGTGGAATTCATCTAACTCAGTGTACTTGATTCCAAAATCTTGAGTTCGTTTCATGTATTTTAGAACTCTCTTTTTAGTAGATCAATGTCCTTCACAAGGATTTTGCATGAACCTGGAAATAATCCAAACAACAAATGAAATGTCTGGTCTGGTGGTAGTAATATAGATAATACTTCCCANTTTGACTACACAATTTTAGCCTCTACAACTATCTGCATAGACTTTGCTGATATTCTTGAAATAAAAGATGAATCCTCGGGTTGATAAATTAATGTTAAACTAAGGTTGTTTTAGTACATCTTTAGAGACCAACAACCACAAATGATTACGTGTCGAAAATCCTCCCCCTTAATCCGAAGGGGTGTGTGTCATTCCAAACATCATTCTAAAATTCTAATATTTGTCTCTTCCAAGCGCTTTGGTGAAGATGTCTGTAATTTTCTCATTTGTGGAACAATATCTTAAGTGAATAGTATTGGCTTCTACATGATATCGAATCAAGTGATACTTTGTGTTGATGTGCTTGGTTCAATCATGGAATCTTGGATTGTTGGTCAACTTGATTGCAAAAGTATTATCAACTTGAATAAGAGTAGATTTAACTTGTTTCTCCTGCATATCTTTAAGTATTTTATTGAGCCACACAATCTCCTATGTCACTTCTGCAGCTGCCACATATTCTGCCTCTATTGTGGAATCTGTTGGGACTGATTGTTTGTGTGATCTCCATGAGAAAATTGTTGATCTAAGACTTATGATATAAACTAAAGTTGACACTCCATTTTCCTTATCCCCATCAAATTTTGAATCATAATAACCAATCAGGTGGAATTCATCTAACTCAGTGTACTTGATTCCAAAATCTTGAGTTCGTTTCATGTATTTTAGAACTCTCTTTTTAGTAGATCAATGTCCTTCACAAGGATTTTGCATGAACCTGGAAATAATCCAAACAACAAATGAAATGTCTGGTCTGGTGGTAGTAATATAGATAATACTTCCCACAAGTTGTCTATATTTGGGTGCATCCTCAAAGTCATTCCCTTATTTTGATGTGAGTTTCAAATTATGTTCCATTGGAGTAGAAACAAGATTGCACTTATCCATGCCAAATTTAATTTTATAAGATTCTCACTTAACTTTTCATACAATGCTCGCGGTGCTTGTCTCAATCCATACAAGGATTTGATGAGATTGCACACCTTATGTTCTTTTCCTTTCACAACAAATCTTTCTGGATGAGACATGAGCACATTCTCTTTCAATTCCCCATTCAAGAAATTCATTTTCACATCCATTTGATAAAATTTCCATCCATTTTGTTCTTCCATGGAAAATAGACTACAGATGGTAGCCCATTTTATTGTGGGGGAAAAGTATCCTCATAATCAACACCTTCTTTTTGTGTAAATCATTTTTCCACGAGCCTTGATTTCTGATTTTCAAGTGAGCCATTTGATCTATATTTGTTATTGAATACCCACTTGCAGCCAATTGGTTTGGTTCCATATGGAGGTTCCACCAAATTCCATGTCCCATTTTTTTATGAGAGAATCATATTCCTTCAGCATGAATTCTTTAAAGGAAGTCGGTTCATGGTTAGTATATAAATTCATGTTCAACAAAATAGGTATTGAAACAGAGTACAAACACCTTCAGTAACCACTCACATAACCAAATCAAAGATCAACACACTGGTATTTTGATGTGGTAAAACCCCTACGGGGAAACATCCACGGCTCCATCCAATGTGGCCACTTGGAGAAATTTATTAATGCAAAATAAAAATATTACACAGAGATTTACAAGAGATTTTAACACTATCAATCATCGACAAATGACCCTCCATTCTCTTTGAATAGATATCTGGACCAATCGGGAGTTAATCCATGGATCAATGTATCCATTAAGATCGAGGAGAACATGAAACGTCATATCACTCTATGTGAGGAACATATCGTGACCATCAGATTTCCTAACTACAAATGCATACAAAAGAAACACACTTTTACCCAATGACACATTAGACCAAATATACCTTAACTAAATCCTAAGTGTCTAAATATCCTAACATCCCCCCTTAAGAAAAAATTGGGATAGGATTGAAGGATTTACAATAGTGACACAATAGGAGAAGGAAGGAGTATTTAGAGCCTATATCCCCTTAATGAAACCTTCCTGAACTCCTAACCTAGATCGAAGTTTGGAAAAATTCACTTCTGTAAGAGACTTTGTGAAAATGTCTGCAACTTAATATTTTGTAGGGAAAAATAATACTTTAATAACTCAATCATGACTGAGATTTATGATGAATTTGTTGGATGTATGGGTTGATCTAGTTTCCACCTTAGATCTCAAAACAAAACCCTTTTCACCATTGTCCCTTCTGGTAAACTACAAGGCTACATCGCGCACAGAGTGCACAACACAGTCTGACTCGAGATGGCTTATGGGTGACTGCAGGATTCAAATGTATGCAGTCATGGAAGGGATTTGGGATGTCATTTTTACTAATTATCTACTTTAACATATATTCTACCATAACATTATCATCTCTACCATTCTACTCATTCAATATCAGTTATTCTGCATAATCATTTTAATGCACGCTATAAATAAACCCTAACATATGCATTCACATAACCATTCATTCATTATAAAACATATAAAAGAACACATGACACATAAAGACACAATTTTTAACATGGTTCACCTCATTGGTCTATGTCCACAAACAATTTTTTCTTATTTCTTATTCTTCATCAAAACATCGATGCACATATTACATCATATGGTTTAAGAATGGTGAGGTTGACTAGTGTTGCACTAAGCTCCACAACTTGCGACCTAAACCTCAGTTACAACTCAACACTAACTCCATATGAGCTCCACAAATCTAAAAAAAACACATATTCTAACTCAGAACTCAAATGTGCTCCAAGTGTTTTTCTCATGAAAAAAGTGATAATGACTTACTTCATCAAAAGACACCTCTATATACCTCATAGATATTCTATTTATACTAAAAAATGGGTAAAATCCCTTACATTATGACTCCAAAACCCTAAATCTAAGTGGAATCCACTTGTCCACTTTCTAACTTCCTTCCGCACGGTTTTTATTTGATCCAACCATTCCTTTCACTGATATTCCTTCTTTTTTGGCGTTTTGCTTCCTTTTCCCCTTTTAGCGTTGGTATTCCTTCTTTTCTGGCACATGTTGTTTACTTTGGTCCATTATGCCTCACTTATTGTTCTTAAATCCCAAATTTTCTTGCTCCAAAAGGCCCCCAACACTAACCTATGGCTTGTCCTGAGCCACTCAGGTCGTGTTTTCCTTCTACACCGATTTCTCCAACTCCTGGAACTTCTTTTCCAGTGCATCCACCTGTTTCTTGGCCTGCACACATTTCTTTGTCAAGGTCTCCATGAGCTATGTTGTGAAGTGCTCCTTCAACACATGTATATGAGTGAACATTTTCAATTCTGGATTTATCTGTTTCCAATGTTGTTATCATATGTTCTGCTTGTTCTTATAGGGGCTCCAATTGAGCTTGTCTAATATGTCATTCCTCCTGTATCGTATTTACTTCTTCTTGAAGGTTTTTCATCTCTTGTGCGACACTCAGTCTCAGGGGCATGGCCATTTATTTCTTTCTATACTTTAGATACTGAACTGAAACATTCATCTTTTCTTTTCTCTTCTCCATCTTCTAGATCCTCTCATCTTATGCTAGGCTTGTCCATATTTAAATTGTCCTCTCGTGAAGTTATGTTATTTCCTTGACTTCCAACACAAGAAGATATTATTTTTCTATTTACTGTTATTCCCTTTCTGATATGACTTATGGAGGTGTGACTGGTGTCAACTTCCTGTTGGCCCTTGCTTATGGAAGGTTGCGAATATTAAGGAAAGAAATGGGAAGTGTGAACTACATGAAAGACAAGTTGACTGAGATTGGGTCGAAGTGACAAAAAGAGAAGAAACGATGGAGCGAAGTAAGAGAAAGAAAGTCATTGGATGGGGAGATCAAGGAAGACAAATAAACAAGGAATATAGATCGTGGACGACTCAACAAGTATAAAAATCCAGGAATGGATTCTTTGGAGCACCTCATAAGAAAGAAGGAAAGACAGGCTGGCGAAGCCCTGAAAATGTGGGTCAAGTTGACCTAGGGTTTTAGACACCTAGATTTTGGCCCAAGTGTTTCCAAGAGTCATTGTATGGTATAAATAAAGGTCAAGAGGACCTGGGATGGGTTAGAGAGACAGAGAGAGATTATGTATGATGAGTGATTGTTGTTATTACTGAGAGAGAAGTCTGTGTTGTAAGATATTCAACTGGGTGCGAAGATCAACCCTGCAACTGGGTGCATAGGGAGGGGAGAGAGGAGAAGAGAGAGAAAGAGAGAGATCTGCAAGCTAAGAGTACAGATAGAACTATATGCTTTCATCTTATATATTATAAAGTGCAGTTCTGTGGATGTAGCCCTAGGGAGAGGGTGAACCACATATATCTTGTTGTTATGTGTGATTGATGTTGTGTTCTTTTGATCTCTGATATACTGTTAATGCAATATTGTGTTAGATCTAAGATATAGTTTGCGCAGTAAGCTTAAGAAAGATAAAGAATCACTAGATATGTGTGAGAGTGTTGCCCTGGATCCACTTTGCATTTCCTCTGGTTGTAGACACCTATGTCTTGCAACCCTCTATAGCTACTTTGGGTGAGATTGCATCTGCTCTGCAGGTGTTGCTGAAAGGGCTAGTAGTTAGGGATTGTTGGTGTTCTGTTAGAACTGAACCCCGGGTCTGCCCCTGTGCCAACAAATGGTTAGGTTGTTGGAACTAGAATCTTCTTGAGGGAATGTCAAGGTGGTTTCCATCGAAGACAAAGATTCAAATGTGGATAGAAGAACAAGAGAAGGACTTCGTTGAAGCTCAGAATAAGAACCCTAATATTAGTACAGAAGACTGGCTAGGAAGGTATATGTTTACTGATATACATGAGATTTTCTTTGGAGGAATTCATAATGAGCTATATGAGTGGCTAGCCAGATTAGGAGATACCCAGTTTGAGATCAGACTCATACCACCTGTGGTTTGGATGTCAGCGCTGATCAATAAGGTCAAGAGAATTGATAACGTCGTGTCAAGAGAAGTATATCACTGTTTTGATAGTACCATTGGAGGGTATATCATTGAGTTTTCTATTGATAGGGTAGAATCATATAGCCAAGTAGAGAGATATTTCTTTAAGGGACCTAGAGGAAATTTTTTACACTACTTGAAGTTGAAGATCAAGATGCTATTGCATGAGAAGAACATCCTAAAGATACAATAGTGGGTTAGATTGAAAAATCTAATTGTTGTCCCTTGACCAAGTTTTGAGGATCCTTGGTCATGTTTTACCTACTTTTGGGACTTCGATAGGCTATCGAAAACAAAGTGCAAGTGGAATAAGAGATCATGGTATCTAGGTCCCTTTTTAGGGATTTTTGGGTTTTGGGCTTATGTAATGGGAACGGGGATGTCGTACCATGGGTTTACCCATGTTTAGGCCCATTTTGTAATGTATAAATAGATAGCTAGGCGATGTAAGAAGAGGGAAGTGTGCGCTAAGTGCTAGAGTTCGATCTATGTGATCGAAGGGGGTACAAGTATGTGATTCTAAGTGTTAAGTGTTAATTTCTAAGTGCAAGTGGTAATTGTAATTTCTTTGTGCATACTATGTGAGACTTGCAGATCTAAGTGCAAGTGATTGTAAGAGACAGTGGAAGGATTTGTGATGTACTTCAGGAAAGGAGGATCTAGCAAGGTGCGCAGATCTCCTGTCCCTTGCGGAGTAAGATATCATGGCTCTTTGTATGTAGAATTTTGATAGAAAGAAAAAAAGAAGAAGAGTTGGTGGACATAGCCCCAGGGTGGGGGTGAACCACGTATATCCTACATTGTGGTTTCTATGTGATTTATGGTTGTTCTCTTGTGTATGTGATTGAATGCTTAGTGCATTGATGTATGCCTAGAAGGATATAATATGGTATCTTACTGCTGAATATTAATGTGAATAAATGTTAGATATGATCTATGCTTGCATGCTTAGTACTTGAATATATTGGATCTGTATAAATACTACATTGATCTGTTGTTAGGGTTTAGTTGAGCTGTAAACTAAAGCTGAATATTAATGAATTGTAACCGATAAGTTCTATGTTAAGGTGTTAAAATCATAGATTTGTTTCCCAGCTAAGGTTGTAGACACTGGATTATTGCAACCACCCCTGCCTCTACCTCGGGTGAGACTTCATCTGCTTCGCGGGTGTTGCTGAAAGGGACGGTAGTTAGTGTTTTTTTGGTGCACTGTTGTAGCGTTGAACCCTCGGTCTGCCCCTATGCCAACAAATGGTTTCATTTCTGGGACCTGAAACTGTGATTGCTTGGAACTGAAGGAAAGAAAGAAAGCTCTGTGCGTAGATCTGTCACCTTAGTGCATAGTATTCTACTTGAACTGTAAAGTTATGTGCTAAGAAGAGAAGTAAGATCTACAGAAAAGAGGTAAGATCTTGAAGCTTTGTGCTTAGATAAAGGTAAGAATAAGTGAAACGTTTTAGATCTGGAAGCTTTGTACTTTGCTGAAAGTAAGATTAGTGGAAATTTTTGTTTCAAGAGTATGGATCTAGGTATGTTTGATAAACATTATCCTATTCTGAAAACTGGGGCATAGCTAGAAGAAAGAAGTTTTGATATGAGTATATCTAATAGAAATAATGAAAGATATGTTATTCCTATGCATAGAAAGAATGTTTGGACTAAAAAATGTATGCAGGATCCTAGAAAGAATATTTTGCAGGTTGGCTACTATGATCCTAGTGCGTAGTACAAGAAAGGCTGGGAATAATTTAAGAGGAAGAGAGGATTAACCCTTTGTTACAGCTACAGAAGTCTAGACCATATTGCTAAGGATTGCCCTGATAGAAGACCCATTTGTCTTTGTTGTAAATTTATGGACCATGAAGTTCTGGATTGCCTTAGGATGATTGCCAAATTTGAAAGAATGAATACAGAACAAGAAAAACATGAGAAAGAATTTGATACCATGGTAGAACCCGAGACAGAATCAGAGACTGTACTACTACAAATGAAAGAAACCCTAAATGATCACAGAGATATCAACTTATCAGAGATCTTCAAAGAAAAATAATACATAGAAGCAAGAATAGGAGACTTCGACATAGACTATGTTCTAGATGAGGAAACACAGGTAAACACCATGACATAAAGAACTTGGGAAGATTTAGGAAATCCTGATATGACTCCTTCATTGGGAGGAATAGGATTATTTAGGGGAAGGTTGATAACTCTATGTGGAAGACTCACCCAGGTATCTATGAGTTTTCATGGAGCTTCGACAGAGGAAGATTTTGAGGTTGTTATATTCATTGAGAAAAACGCTCCATTTATTATGTTATTAGAAAAACCCTGGATCGAGAAAGATCAGACAAGAAGAAAAGAAGAGGAGGCCCTAGAATAGAAAAACAAGAATTAAGAGATTTCATGACTAGGAAGATAACACACTTGATTGAGGAACATGAGAATAGATCGAAGCTACTTAGAACCAGAAACTTGGATGATGAAGCTAAAAGAACACAAGAAGATTCACAGATGAGTAGAGCACCTACCACAGACAGAGAATAAGTATTTCCCTTGAATCCTATGAAAGAACCTCAACAACGCGAAGCTGCTATGCCCAAAGAAGACAAGAATCAGAATTGAAAGAGGAATACCGAGATGAAGATCACTGGGAAGAAGGCCAGGAAACTCAGTGAGAAGAGAGAAAAGGTCAAAAAGTTACAAAAGGGCCCAAAGGGAACTTCATGGAAGGAAGATTTGCAAAATTGGAACTTCGTCGGGATATCAAAACAACGCCCCATGGCACTTCACCATGGTGAAGTGATATGACCATTGGAAGCATTATAACCATTGGAACAACGTTCCAGAATGGTTAGAACAACAATTATGACCAGAAAGCTTTCCTTCAGATCATTGGGACCGCGTCGCAATGAACATAAATGCATTGATGGAAAAATTCGTATCCATTGGAGAAATCCATTACATCATGTCTACTTATTCCATCGACTGTTGCACCGAGAACACTTTTGTGAATTGTATCAGAGCTTACAATAGAAGGCATTTCTACCGCATTGTGCTTAGTAAGTTTGACACCGATTATATTTCTTTGATCACTCATCCATCCACCTGAGTTTGACGATCGAGAGCGTGCATGTCGGACGATCTCAGTGCTGTGGAGAAGTCAGTCAAGGAAGTTTTAATTGATATGATGGTCGAGAGAGTGATGTCCATAGGAATTCAAGCTTCATCGATGTGAGGTGTGGAAGCCTCTCCGTCGACTTCTCGCAGATCTGGACCATCCCAACCAACAACAGAGAAGAGAACCAGGCACATATATGATCTAGAAAACGTGAAGTTAATACCGACCATCTTACCCGATGTTGGCCCTTGACCAAGTTTTGAGGATCCTTGGTCAGGTTTGACCTATTTTGGGACTTCGATAGGCTGTCGAAGGTGGAGTGCAAGATGAAGCATATATCGTGGGATCTCGACCCCTTTTAGGGCCCTTTTTGGGATTCGGGATTATGTAATTGGTATGGGGATGTCGACCCATGGGTTTACCCATGCTTAGGCCTATTTTGTAATGTATAAATAATCATCTAGATGATGTAAGTAAGTGGTGCTAAGACGTAGTAGGCTAGTGTGCTAAGTGTTGAGTAGAGATTGCTTTTGTGCATAGTGTATAAGGCTTTCTGAGCTCAGTGCAAGTGAGTGTAAGAGATTGAGAAGAGGCTTAGTGTTTTAACCTAGCTTGAGGAAGTAGGATCTAGCAAGGTGTGCATATCTCCTGTCCTCTGCAGAGTAGGGTTTTTGTGGCTCTGTGCATGTTACTGATTGAAGAAGCTAATAAAGAAGACAAATAGTTGGTGGATGTAGCTCCAAGGTGGGGATGAACCACGTACATGTTGTGTTTCTCTGCTTTGTTCAATGCATTAATGTGTTTATATGTTAATTTGCTTAGTTCTTTGATATAGATGAATGATAGGTAGATATGTTGTTGCTTTGTGCTTAATAATGAGAGTAAATGCTAGATCTGACCTGTGTGAATGTGCTTAGTGCTTGAATCTACTAGATCTGATTTGTTTCCTCATGCTAAGTGTTGCTATATACTAGATATTGTTGAATACTGTGATGCTCTGTAATTAGGGTTTAACTGCGTTGTAAACTAAGACTAGATATTGATTAAATATAACTTCTAAGTGCCCTGTTAAGGTGTTACAGTCACAAATCTGTGTCCCAGCTAACGTTGCAAACATTGGAGTCCTTCAACCACCCCTGCCTTTACCTCGGGTGAGACCTCATCTGCTTCGTAGGTGTTGTCGAAAGGGCCGATAGTTAGGGTTTGGTCGGTGCGCTATTGTAGTGTTGAACCCTAGGTCTGCCCCTGTGCCAACAAATGGTTCCATTACTGGGACTGAAACTATGATTGCTGGGAACTGAGGAAGAATAATCTCTTTGCAAAGATCCGACCTGAAAATGTGAAAGCTTTGTGCGTAGATCTGTCTCTCTAGTGCGCAATATTCTACTCAATCTATGAAGCTCTGTGCTAAGAAAAGAAGTCTGATCTGAAGAAAAGAGGTAAGATCTGAACGCTCTGTGCTCTGAGAAAGGTAAAAGTGAGAATTGTTTCTTAAAGAGGTAAGATCTGAAAGCTCTGCACTCTGATAAAGGTAAGAATAGTGAAAAGTTTTAGATAGGGAAGCTTTGTGCTCTGATGAAGGTAAGATTAGTGGAAATTTTTGTTTCTAAAGTATGGATCTAGGTATGTTTGATAAGATTTGTCCTAGATTGAAAACTAGGGCACTGATAGATGAAAGAAGATTTGATATGAGTAGATTTGATAAGAATAGTGAAAGATATGTTATACCTATGCATAGAGAGAATGTTTGGACTAACAAATGGATGCAGGATCCTAAAAATAAATTTTTTCAGGTTAGATACTATGATCCTAGTGCACAGTACAGGAAAGGTTGGGGATCATTTAAAAGAAAATGAGGATTAACCCTTTGTTACAATTGGAGAACACCAAGACATCTGGCTAAGGAATGTCGTAGTAGAATATCTAATTGTCTTTGTTGTAGAGATATAGACCATGAAGTATTGGATTTCCCTAGACTGATTGCTAAGGTTGAAAGAATGAATATGAACCAAGAAAACCCTAAGGCAGATCCAAAAACTGAGATTATGGCAGAACCCCAGAAAGAATCAGAAAAAGTATTGCTACAGATGAAAGAAACCCTGAATGACCACCGACATATCATATTATCATAGATCTTCAAAGAAAAAGAGTGCATTGAAGCAAGAATAGGAGACTTCGACATTGACTGTGTTCTAGATGAGGAAACACAGGTGAATATCATGACAAAAAGAACTTGGGAACTTTTAGGAAAGCTTGCTATGATTCCTTCATTGGGAGAAATAGGATTATTCAGAGGAAAACTGATAACCCTATGTGGAAGACTTACCCAGATATCTATGAGTGCTCATGGAACTTCGATAGAGGAATATTTTGAGGTTGTTAAATTTATTGAGAACAACACTCCATTTACTATGTTACTAGGAAAACCTTGGATCGAGAAGGACCAGAATAGAAGGAAATAAGAAGAAGTATTAGAGAAGAAGAAGCAAGAATTAAAAGATTTCATGACTAGGAGGATCGCGCAGTTGATTGAAGAACAAGAGAACAGATTGAAGATACTTAGGACCGAAGACTGGGTTGTCAATGGTGGAAGAATACACGAGGTACAGGAGAGTAGAGCTTCTGCCCTAGCTAGAGAAGAAGTATTACCCATGCACCCTATGAAAGAATATCAACAACGTGAAGTTACTATGCCAAAACAAGACAAGAATCAGAATGGAAAGAGGAATAATGAGATGAATCTCACCGGAAAGAAGGCTCGAAAGCTTAGAAAAAAGAGAGAAAATATCGAAAAGTTATAGAATGGTCCACAAGGAACTTCGAAAAGGGAAAATTTACAAAAGAGGAACATCGTCGGGATATCAAAACAACGTCACATGACACTTCTCCATAGCGAAGAAATACAGTCGTTGGGAATAGTATAACAGTTAGACCAACCCCCTGAATGAGTAGAATAACATCAAATCTCAAGAGAGCCATCGAAGTTCAACCTCGCATGACTCTGAACACCCTACAGAGGTTGCAACCCTTGATGAAGTTCTACGCATATGGACACTTCATCTACAAGCTCACAGAAGAGGACCTTGAGGAGATCACTAAGGACTGGTCTAAATACCTCCTTATTCCCACAGAAACTGTAGAGATGTTTGACCCTAACAGCTCAAAGACCACACACAAAGAACATGATACACTCGGACATAGTAGAAGGATGAAACCGAAGAGGTCCAAGACTTAAGTAGCACCTCAGGAAAGACTGCTTTAGTATCACCTAACTGAGGGGATGATGATGAAGTAGAAGAGATAAATGGAAAAGAATATGAACATAAACAAGGCGAAGTAACACCACCTAGAGATGATACCGATCCCCTGAAGAAGAGGAATTTTTCTCCTCTGAAACCTTCTTCTCGGAAGAAATCCAAAGCCACCGTGACCAAGATGCAGACTGTACTCACTACCAATGATTTTGACTTCATCATAGCATCCCTAAACGAGGCCTCATAGGAAATCATGGAGAAACAAGAATCCAAGAAAGAGGAAATGTATGACAGAATTGAGGTCAAACTTTGAGGGGTACAGCAAGCCCTTTAGTCTAGTCACGCAATGTCCACTACACCCCTACCATCGGGAGAACCAGATTTGGGACATGAGCCAGCCCAACTCCACCGACTAGCAGATGCAACCAAGGCTTGCCTTCATCGAGCATAAGAAGAAATAGAACAAGCCACCCAGGCCTTGAAGAAAGTGCAAGGAGTACTCGTAGAACAACGTCGAGTTGCAGAGTAGGAGAAGGTTCCTCTCTAGGTAAAATTGGAAGAGGAGAAAACACAAAATCAACAAGAAAAGGAACAATTGCTTGTAGAGAAACTCGAAGTGAAAGAAGAAGTCAACATAGCACTTTGTTCTATGACAGGATTAGAACCACAGGCAAAAGACCAAATCATGCATCAAGTAGAGAAGCTCGAGGAAACTATCCAACAATTACATCAACGAATTGCAGACTTAGAGCTCCACACAATCTCGACACTTCGTGGGATGTAAGGGATCAAAGAGATGCAACTACTCAAGGCACAATTGAAAGAATAAAGGCCCTTGCCATGGAATACAAGAAATCGAGTGATCACAGTGCCCAAATGTATGAGCGACTCACTGAGAATCCAGAATTGAAGACACTGGAGTCACAGCTCCAAGAGGTGAAGTATCAAGCATAAATAATACAGGCACAATTGAAGCCCCTGTTAGCTATTGAAAGGATGAAGCGACCCCAAGAGCAATGCACTTCCCAACAACAGGCCCAAACCATTCATAACAAAGTCATGGAAGTGACTCAGAGGCTCCAACCTATACAGGAAGAGGCTTTCCAGCTATTCACAGAGATCAAAGGATAAGAAGCAGAAATGGGGCAAGTCATCACTGCAGCAAAACAACGGCTAGAGGTACCTGTCAATGAAGCTATTATCTAGGAGTTCACTGAAAAGGAGGTCATGGCACAACAACAAGTCGAAGTAGCTCGAGCCAAGCTTGAGGTTTTTGAGGCAGAATTATCCAGATCAGAGTGACTCGGGAGGAGTCACAGGTGAGTGTTTTGGGCCTGTTGTCCCTTGACCAAGTTTTGAGGATCCTTAGTCAGGTTTGACCTATTTTTGGGACTTTGATAGGATGTCAAAGGTGGAGCACAAGACAAAGCAGAGATTGGGGGATCTTGGCCCCTTTTAGGGCCCTTTTTGGGATTCAAGATTATGTAATGGGTATGGGGATGTCAGCCCATGGGTTTACCCATTCTTAGGCCTATTTTGTAATGTATAAATAAGTATCTAGATGATGTAAGTAAGTGGTGCTAAGACCTAGTAGGCCAGTGTGCTAAGTGATGAAGTTCGATCTGTGTGATCGAAAGTGCTAAGTGCTGAGTAGAGATTTATTTTGTGCATACTGTATAAGGCTCGCAGAGCTCAGTGCAAGTGAGTGTAAGAGATTGAGAAGAGGCTTAGTGCTATAACCTAGCCCAGGGAAGTAGGATCTAGAGAGGTTGACAAATCTCCTTTCCTCTGCAGAGTACGGTTTTTGTGGCTCTATTCATGTAAATGATTGAAGAATCTAATAAAGAAGAAAAAGAGTTGGTGGACGTAGCCCCAGGGTGGGGGTGAACCATGTACATGTTGTGTTTCTATGGTTTGTGCGATGTATTGATGTGTTTATATGTTAATTTTATTAGTGCTTTGATATAGATGAATGATAGATAGATTTGTTGTTACTTTGTCTTAATAATGAGAGTAAATGCTGGATTTGACCTGTGTGAATGTGCTTAGTGCTTGAATATGCTAGATCTGATTTGTTTCGTCGTGCTAAGTGCTGCTAGATGCTAGATATGGTTGAATACTGCAATGCTCTATAATTAGGGTTTAACTGCGCTGTAAAATAAGACTGGATATTGATGAACTATAACTTCTAAGTGCCTTGTTAAGGTGTTGTAGTCACATATGTGTGTCCCAGCTAAGGTTGAAGACACTAGAGTCCTGCAACCACACCTGCCTCTACCTCGGGTGAGACTTCATCTGCTTCGCAGGTGTTGCCGAAAGGGCTGGTAGTTAGGGTTTTTTTGGTGCGTTTTTGTAGCGTTGAACCCTGGGTCTTCCCCTGTGACAACACCCAAATACATCCCTCCTTTGGTCAGCATGGTGAGTCGTGTCAGTGTCCTAAGGGAATTTGATTACACTATGGTTACTGCATACCTCCCGAATGGGATACGTGCATTCAGAACGCAGCAAAATAAGATCGCGATGTTGAAGTTCAACAACTTCAACCTAGGTGACCAAAATAATTACAACATTCTTGCTCCTTACAAGTATCTGACCAGAATGAAGGGGAAGAACTCGAAAATAATCCCCCAACCATGGACTATGAACCTCACGTAGTATACCCTCTTGGATGTGATGAAGATCCCACACTTTGAAAGGCACCAGGAGGTTAACACCTGTGTTAAGCTCCTACTATCGTGCTAGCATGGAAGCTACCTATGACTAGATAGATGCATCACAGTCAACCTAGCGTTGATCCATAGGATCACCAGACTGAGAATTCAAGGACCTGACCTACAAGACTTCTACCCAAGGAAGGCTTCCGACTACACCCTGGCACAGATAATTAAGGACACTTATGGCGATGTAGAAAAGGGAACGTGAGGCTACAAGGTAGCTTCCATCCATAATGGAGCAGTGCACCTGGCCTACTAGCTAATCACAGGGAAGTTAGTGAGGAAGAATCTACCTACTCAAGTCACAGGAATCATTTTTGACATAGTTGGGAAATGTGTAGAAGGACTCTAGATGAACTGGGCGAAGCACTTGGTCAACCAACTGGAATTAGACTGACGTGAAGCTCAGGATCAAGGTTATGAGTTCCACCTTGGCTGGCTCTTAATCGTCATCACATTTACCACAAGGGAAATTCTAGAAGGTGTGACCTTTCCGGACATTGAGTCATTTGAGCCGCTCATTGCGAAGTTCACCATGCTTTGGTACTTGAGCGATATGGGAAAATAGAGGTAGTCAAACACAGTCTTTCATACCTATTATCTCCAACTGAAGAGGGATATCAAAGTTGTCCCTTGCATGATGCCGACCACCCAGTATTAGTTCAGATCCCTCATGAAGTTACACATAGATCGACACTTCATTTATATAACTGCACACGCAGATGAGCACAAATAATAACTTCAATCATACTACAATCTGACAGAGGAGGACCTTGAAGAGATCACCAATGACTGGTCTGCAAAACTCCTCATCCCCGCAGACCCCATATAAATGTCATGCCCTAAACTAATCGGTAGCCCTGAGACCACTCATGACGTAAAGGATTGTCCTGGACCCAACAGAAGGAAGAATACCAAAGAGGTCCAAAACTTGAGCAACTCATAAGAAGGAACTGCTTTAGTATCACCTGAACGAGGGGGTGATGACGAAGTAGAAGAGAAAAACAACAAAGAGGACCAACAAAAGCAAGGTGAAGTAACACTGCCTATGGACCCTACTGATGAGGCTGATTCCTTGAAGAAAAGGAAGGTTTCTCCCATGAAACCCACTTCCCAAAAGAAATCCAAAGCCACCTTGACTAAGATGCAGACTATGCTCACTGTGGATGACTTCAACTTTATCATCGCAGCTATAGCATATGCCTCGTAGGAAATCTTGCAGAAACATGAAGCCAAGCAGGAGGAGATGTATGATAGAATCAAGGTGTAACTCAGAGGGGTACAACATGCCATTCAATCCAGCCACGTAGTATCTACTACGCCCCCACCATCAAAATCACCTGAGTTGGGAGATGAGCCTACCCAACTCCGCAGACTAGCTAATGCGATCGAAGCTCACCTTCGTCATGCATAGGAAGAAGACGAACAAGATACAGAGGCCCTAAAGTAAGTACAACAAGTAGTCATAGAGAAATGCCGAGTTGCGTAGCAAGATAAGTCTACCATCCAAGCTAAGTTTGAAGAATAGAAAGCGCAGATCTAGCAAGAGAAAGAGCAGTTGCTCGCTAAGCAGGTGGGAGTAAAATAAGAAGTCAACAAAGCACTTCACTCTGTGTTAAGGTCCTAACCCGCACATAGGTAGATCAATGTATTCAGATGTAATAAAGGTCAATATTAATAAGACCTTTCAATAAAATAGAATAAGGCGGATGTAAGAAGACCTAATAAAAGC
>SNQJ01S0058016.1:0-19447 GCA_010110895.2 Picea sitchensis | reverse complement strand
AGTTTCCACATCTCCAGCCTTGAGGACAAGGCTGTTTTTAAGGGGGCGGACATGTTAAGGTCCTAACCCACACATAGGTAGATCAATGTATTCGGATTTAATAAAGGTCAATATTAATAAGACCTTTTAATAAAATAGAATAAGGAAGATGTAAGAAGACCTAATAGAAGCTTTCGCTTCTAGAAGGATCTTCCTCTAGATGCTTCTTTTTAGTATAAATAGGAGTCGAGGGTATGAGAACCCTAGCTTGGATATTATTGTAATAGAGTACTGCTCGATTGGAGGTTGCCCCCTCGAAGAGGCTTGTGAACATTGCTATCTGATTCAAAGTGCTATTTCTGTTGCTATTTCGTAAATCAATTCTGTGTATTGTGAAGATTATGCTGGATATTTTACTGTTATTCTGTTATTTCTAGCATTTCGTTTCTGTTCTACATATTTTATATATCTGGTATCTTGCACTCTGTGACAGGCTTAAATAAAATGGAGGAAGACCCATTGGAACACCAAGTAGACCATCTCACGGAAACTATCCAACAACTTCAACAGAGAATAGTAGACCTTGAGCCACGAACAGTGCCAAGTACCTCACATGATGTGCGAGATCAAAGAGACGCCACTGCTCGGAGCGCAGTTGAGAGGATCATAGCATTTGCTCTGGAATGCAAAAATCTAATTTCTCGCAATGCATAGAGTTATGAGTGACTCACTGAAGATACTGAGATGAAGGTACTGGAGTCACAACTCCAGGAGGCAAAGAAACAAGCAACAACAATATAGGTGCATTTGAAGATCCTGTCAATAGTTGAAAGGATGAAGCGATCCCAAGAACAATGCACTGCTCAAAAGTAGGTCCACACCATCCAGAGCAAAGTCATGGAAGTGACTCAAAGGCTCCAACCAACCTAGGATGAAGCTTGCCAACGTTTTAAGGATATTGAAGGCCGAGGCACAGAGTTGGAACAAGTAGTCGTTGCAGTCGAACAACGTTTAGAGGGACCTATCAACGAAGTATTCATCCAAGATTTCATCAATCAGGAGGCCCTAGCACAACAACAGGTCGAAGCAGCTCGAGACAAGCTCGAGGCTTTTGAATCAAAGCTACCCAGACCAGAGTGACTTGGGACGAGTCACAGGTGAGTGGTGGGGGCCTGTTGGCCCTTGACCAAGTTTTGAGGATCCTTGGTCATATTTGAACTACTTTTGGTACTTCGACAGACTATCGAAGACAGAGTGCAAGTCGAAGCAGAGATCCAGGTATCTCGACCCATTTTTAGGGATTTTTGGGTTTTGGGCTTATGTAACGGGAATGGGGATGTTGGCCCATGGGTTTACCCATTTTTAGGCCCATTTTGTAATGTATAAATAGATAGCTAGGTGATGTAAGAATAGGGAAGTGTGTGCTAAGTGCTAGAGTTCGATCTATCTGATCGAAGGGGGGACAAGTATGTGATGCTAAGTGCTAAGTTTTAATTGGTAAGTGCAAGTGCAAGTGGTAATTGTAATTTCTTTGTGCATACTGTGTGAGACTTGTAGAGCTAAGTGCAAGTGATTGTAAGAGACTATGGAAGGCTTTGTGTTGTACTTCAGGGAAGGAGGATCTAGTGAGGTGCGCAGATCTCCTATCTCCTGTGAAGTAAGATATCATGTCTATGTGTATGTAGAATATTGATAGAAAGAAATAAAGAAGAAGAGTTGGTGGACGTATCCCCAGGGTGGGGGTGAACCACGCATATCTTGCATTGTGGTTTCTATGTGCTTTATGTTTTTTCTCTTGTCTATGTGATTGTAGAATGCTTAGTGCACTGATGTATGCCTAGAAGGATCTAATATGGTAGCTTACTGCTGAATAATGTGAATAAATTCTAGATATGATCTATGTTTGCATGCTTAATACTTGAATCTATTGTATTTGTATAAATACTACGCTGATCTGTTTTTAGGGTTTAGCTGCACTATAAACTAACGCTGAATATTAACAAATTGTAACTACTAAGGTCTATGTTAAGGTGTTACAATCACAGATCTGTGTCCCAACTAAGGTTGTAGACACTGGAGTCCTGCAACGACCCCTGCCACTACCTCGAGTGAGACTTCATTTGCTTCGCAAGTGTTGCTGAAAGGGATGGTAGTTAGGGTTTTGTTGGTGCATTATTGTAGCATTGAACCCTGGGTTTGCCCTTGTGCCAACGCTAATGTTCAAGAATTCAGACAGTGACAATGACATAGAGGTTAGACACACGTGCAGTGGGAGAACTTTAAGAGAAGTTCCTCTAGTGAACTTGTTTGAGCAGAGTCACGAACCACTAGCATGGGAAGAAGGGTTCTATAGTGGAGAAGAAGAAGAGTTGTTAAACGAGGAACATTCAGAGTCTACTAGGGAAAAATAAGGGAAGACTGAAGAACCTCGTCAAGAAGAGTCAGAAAATTCAAGGACTTCGAAGACTGTTGAAGTAAGTGTTATTACGCCCCCTGTTGTTTTATCAACATTAAGCAACCAGAGTAACCTAAGTTACCAGAACACTCAGAGCACTGGTACAAGTGGTTCAGTGCATACTTAGTCAGGAACCTTAGGAAGATCTATGGTAGATGAGTTGAGGTTACCCACCTTTAGGGGAGATGGATCTGAAGATCGTGATCAACATTGGTTCTTATGCGAAGCTCGATGGAGTATTAAGAATGTCGCCGATGAAGCTGTTAAGAGAGATCAATTTAGTACTACCCTGAGAGATCGCGCACTGAGCTGGTACATGAAGTTCGTCCAAGGAATTGTCTTGATGAAATTGTTGAACAAGATGAAGACTGTGTTGATTGTAGAATTCAAGAAATCCAAGTCAGAGTCGCACTGCATCACAAAGTTGAAAGAAATTAAGAAGAAAGTAGCTGAACCTATTTGGAAGTTTGATCATAGGTTTAATACCTTGACATGACATTTGAATTTTTATATTCCAGACAAACAAAATAAAGAATGGTTCATTGATGCCCTCTTACCACACATCAGAGTCCCTATGATGCAATAGAAGATCGCTTCACAATATGAGGCACTGGAGATAACAATGAAACTAGAAACAACCCCTATGGGAGAGTCCAACTCAGATATGAGTCAACTAACTAGCTTATCACCGCAGGTCAAACATATGAAGAAGGATAAGGGAAAATATAAAAGAGAAGATATTTTGTGTATCATATGCAAATCAGAAGGTCATGATAAGCAACACTTCCCCCTATTTCATGATTACTTTCCTTCAGGAGCCCCGAGCCCTTTGAATCAGGTTACTCTACCTTGGTGCGAGGTATGTAGAAATAAACATCGGCCTAGAGAATGCTATTACATGAAAAAATATGTCCAGACACCTATCAATATTTACTGCACATTCTGTAAATATGTGGGGCATGATGAGAAATATTGTAGGGCTTATGACCTCTTTCATGAAAAATCAGGAGACACATATAGAATTCAAGGCGAAGTACAACAAGAAGGAAATACTACGCAGTTTAACTCCCCAGGAAGAGGAAACTTCAACCCTTGTGGTGGATTCAGAGGAAGAGGAAGAGGAGGAGGCATGGGTCGAGGTTGAGGTCAGATCATTTGTTATAACTGTGCATAGCCAGGCCACTTGGAAAGGGACTATTAGAACGCTTGTACCAATTGCAATTACTGCAATTCATTTGAACATGTCATAGAAGATTGTCCTGCGCGGTTAGCCAAACTTCAGGAAAGACAAGGAGGGAACCAACAAGTACAACTAATGTTAGCAGAACCTCATGGAGTGGATCCTAGAGTCACTGTTATCACTAGAGGAGGAAATACTATAGGAGAAGACACGGTGACTCCAGGGAAGATTACAAAAGAATCAGGAGTTAGAAGAGCTGCAGAGAAGACATAGGTGTTTGATCCAAAGAAAAAGAAGCATACATTTGAAGAGGCAAGAAAAGAGTTTGGAAGAGATCAAGCTTCTTCATCAAAGGCACAACCAGAAGTGAGAGAATGTGGAATTCTCCTGGCCTTTGATCAATCTTCTTTGCCTGGAGAAGGAAAATAGGTAAGAAGACTTATGGAATTCTTATGTACTTGCATTAATTTGATTAAGGATGAAAAATCCATACAAGAACTACAAAATTTGATCAGATAGTATGATATAGGAAGGGTAGATCCTCTACTGAATAAATCAATACATCAACTATCCAAAAAGAGAAGGACAAATAAGGAACTACACCTTAATGCTCAAATTGGAGATTATGATATAGATTATGTGGTCCTCGACTTAGGATCAGAGGTCAATGTTATGATGAAGTAGACCTGGGCACTGGTGGGAAAACCTAATTTGAGCTATTCCCATATCAGGCTTAGGATGGATAATTAGCAGGAAGTAATCCCCTTTGGTAGGCTGGAACATGTCCCTGTGGATATTGACGGGGTATAAACATTTGTGGACTTCAAGGTGATTGAGATAGTTGATGATAACTTTCCTTATCCTGTGCTGCTAGGAATCGATTGGGCTTTCAAAAATTCCACTGTTGTTAACTTAAAGAAAATAATACTGACATTTGAAGGTGATGACCTTAGGTTCATTGCACCTTTGGATCTTTATGAAGATCGAAGATACACAAAACCTATCAGAAAAGAAGACTACGCATACGAGCTAGAGAATATTTATAAATTGACAGCCAGACAACATGATTACATTAATCCTACAATAGATGGGAACTTAAGTTGGTGAAGTGACAATGCATGTTCATCAAACTCAGAGGAAGCATTGGAGAACTGGTAGAACAAAATGTATGAAGTATCTACATAGAGATGTTTTATACTAACCAGGGAAGTTCGCTGGATTGGAAAAGAAGTAAGTAACTTGCCCACCTTTGATGGTCTAAATCATTTAGAAGCTTTCTTGTTGGAATTTGAAGAAATTGTACCAATACAACAAAGGTTGTTGGCACTAGATGAGGCCTTGAAATAAAATCCAGAAAGATGGTGGGGAACACACAAAAACAACATTACAGACTAGGTACAATGTCGCACTTTGATGAAAGCGTGGTTTTCAGAACAAGTAGAAGGATGCAAAGTTATATACACAGGTCGAAGTTGTCCGAAGGACCATGTGCGAAGTTGCGAGGAGTCCTGAAGCTGCACTCAAGAGAACCGGGTGCACAAATTCATTAACACGTTGGACAAAACCCCTATCAATTGGTATCTTCAAGCAGAACTACACCTCACCATTGCATATTGGAATGGTATGACTCAGAACTTTGTAGCTACATTTTTATTTGAAAGTCAGTATCCCATGGTGGATCAAGCTTTATAGGTTTCCAGACATAAATTCTTTGAGGAGGTACCTAGCTTACCTATGGAGAAAGAAGAGGTTGAATGGACTGCACCTCTCCAAAAAGTGCAAGGATGTTACAATATCAATGCTAATGAAGATGATGATCCTAGGAATGTGAGCATCACAAAAATAAAAGGCTAGAGAAACATAGAAGGACTAGGAGTTGAGCTACCTTTTATTAGACAACCAATTAAAATCAAGAAAGTCAACATTGGAATAGAGCAAACACTGAAGCTTGAAAATGTCATAGATTATTGGGAAGCTTCCACTATTGAAAAGATCACAAAATTATTGCATGAATACCAGGAATTGTTTCCAACCAAGTTCACTGATATGAAGGGAATTAAAGGGCCCATGGGAGAGATGAAGATCCCCTTGAAACCATATGCAAGGCCAGCCAAATAGAGACCCTACATATTGAATCCAAAATATAAGGAGAAAGTGAAGATTGAATTAGACAGAATGTTGGAAGCGGGAATCATAGAACCTGTGGAGGATTCAGAATGGATTAGTCCTATCGTGGTACAAGATAAGAAGACATGAGAGATCAGGATATTTTTAGATCTCAGAAAGACGAATGTTGCCTATTTGCATGAACCATTCCCTACACCATTTAATGACGAAGTGTTAGACAATGTAGGAGGACAAGAGGTATATTCCTTTACAAATGGATTTTCAGGATACCATCAAATCATGATTGCCAACGAAGATCACGATAAGACCACCTTTGCAACCGAATGGGGATCCTACCAGTACACAGTGATGTTGTTTGGATTGAACAATGCACCAACCATATTCTCTAGGGTGGTGGTTGAAGCATTCAAGGAGTTTTTACATAAATTTTTGGAAGCATATTTTGATGATTGGACTATTTTTAGCTTATTACAAGATCATATTGAATGTTTAAGACTAATGTTGGATAAGTACAGGAAATGTCAGATTTCCCTGAATCTGAAGAAGTGCATCTTATTTTCTCCCTTTGGGGTGTTGTTGGGCCATATTGTGTGTAAGCAGGTATTTCTGGTAGATCCATATAAGATTTCCATTATTTCCGATTTACCCCCTCCTACTTCAGTCAAACAGCTGCGCACTATGCTGGGACATACTGGATACTACATGAAGTTCATTAAGGTCTATGCACATATTAAAACACCTATGGAGAAGCTTCTGAAGAAAGATTTTTAGTTTCAATGGACAAAAGAATGTCAACAGAGATTCGACACACTGAAACTGAAAATGGTTATTGTGCCTATTCTGGTTTTCCCAGATTGGAGCAAGGAATTTCATGTGCATGTCTATGCATCTTCTATTGCACTAGGAGTAGTGTTAGCACAACTAGGAGCAGGAGATATTGACCATCCATTAGCCTTTGCTAGCAGGAAACTCTCAATAGTTGAGATAAATTACACCACCACTGAGAGAGAAGGTTTAGCTGTTAAGCCCTAAATAGTGGCGCATAACCCCTTAATTGGGGCATATTACATTAGTAATGTTATTTTATTTATGTCAGCTTTAGTCCATTAGTTGTAATTATACCTCCTAGTCTCCTATATATACCAAAGAGACATTTTCATTTGGAATCATCTCGTATTTGGATATTTATGTGGGCATAAGGAGGTTTCCCCCTTGAAGAGGCTTATTATATGAATTTCTCTCTTTTTCAAGGAGTTGAGTACTTATTTTGAGGTTTTTCTATGCTATATTGATATTTGGTTCCTAATATTAGCCATGGTGTATGAGTTGCATAAGTTTCTTCACTACTTGTTGGGAGGCCACTTCAAGATGTTCACTGATCAATCTGCGTTGAAATACCTAATCAACAAGCCAGTGTTGGGGGGAAGAATATGCAAATGGCTACTACTATTCCAGGAATATGATTTTGAGATTGTGGTCAAGCCAAGGAGAATGAACAAGGGACCTGACCACTTCTCTAGGTTGGAACATGGAGAGGAACCTACTAGCTTGGAAGATACACTACCTGATGCACAACTACTGACCATCAGGAAGAGTGATGGCCACTTTACCGAGATAGTTCAGTTCCCATCAACAGGAATGGCACCTCCTAGATACATAGTCATTTAGAAGAAACAACTGGTAGTACGCGCTACATATTTTTCACTTATAGCCGGACAACTATACAATATGGGACCTGATGAGATCCTGAGGAGATACATTATGGAGGCAGAAAGACCACTAATTTTGGAAAAATCACATGAAGGTATCATAGGAGGACACTACGCAGGGAAATAAACGATGCAAAAGGTTCTTAGAGCTGGCCTCTAGTGGCCCACTTTACACAAGGGTGCTAAGGATTACCATAGAGCCTACGATGTATGCCAATGAGTTGGGAAACCGTCCATAAGAGATGAGATGCCTTTAGCACCATAGATAACTTTACAAGCATTTGAGAAATGGGCCATTGATTTCGTGGGACCTATAAACCCACCAGGAAAGCGCACAGGAGCAAGTTACATAATCACCACGAAAAAATACTTGACCAAATGGGCTGAAGCAAGAGTAGTCAAGGATTGTAGCACAAATACAGCTACACACTTCATATTTGATGACATCATAACTAGGTTTGGATTCTCAAACACCCTGATGAGTGATCAAGGTACACATTTTATTAATAAGACTATTCCAGCCCTGACTCGGGAATTTGAATTTCATCACTAGAAGAGCACCCCTTACCACCCATAGGTGAATGGTACAGTCAAAGCCTTCAACAAAATCCTGGAGACAACGTTGACAAATATTTGCAGTGTGAACAAGGATGACTGGGATTTGAGACTACTAGTAGTTCTATGGGCCTATAGAGCTACTTGCAAGAAGTTAACAATGCAGACTCCCTTTAAGTTGGTGTATGGCCTAGAAGAAATTGTCCCTATGGAATATTTGGTTCCTAGTCTTATAATTGAAGCATTCATAGATATGGATGACACTGGAACTATTTGAGAGAGGCTTGCGCAGTTGGTAGAACTAGAAGAAGATCGATTTATTGCAGGATTCCATCATCATGTACAGAAGGAACGAGAAAATGCCTATCATGATAGGCACATCAAGAATAAATCCTTCAAGCAAGGAGATCTGGTATTGGTATACGACAACAAGTTCATGAAGCATCCAGGGAAATTCAGGACACATTGGCTTCAGCCATATGAGGTTTCTTACGTTACAGAAGGAGGAGCTACGCAGTTGAAAACTTTGAATGGAGAATAGAAGGAAGGTTTGGTGAATGGGAACTGGTTGAAATTGTACTATGACAACCAACTTCCTTGCAGCTCTCTGTAGAAGCATGAGAAAAAGGGTCTAGTTACTAGGTGTAGTTGAAACTAGGTACCAGACATAGAAACGATAGTCTGCACAAATAAAGAAGAGTGGCAAAGAGTATAAAACACAGGCTATAGTGCACAATTTGGAGTCGAAGTAAAGAAAAGGTTCATACCTAAAGTGCCTCAGGATGAGTCACATGTGAGTGTTGGGGGCCTGCTAGCCATTGGTTATGGAAGGTTGTGAAGATTAAGGAAATAAGCGCGAAGTGTGAACTGTGCGGAAGACAAATTGACTGAGATTGGGTCGAAGAGACCAAAAGAGCAAAAACGATGGAGCGAAGTAAGAGAAAACAAGTCGTTGGACGGGATATTGAGGAAGACAGATCAACAAGGAATATGGATCGTGGATGACTCAACAAGAGGAAAAATCCACCTGTGGATGCTTTGGATCACCTCGCAAGCAAGAAGGAAAGACAGGCTGGTGAAGCCGTGAAAACGCAGGTCAGGTTGACCTAGGGTTTTGGTATTTAGGGTTTTAGACACCTAGGTTTCAACCTAAGGTTGTCCGAGAGTCATTGTATGGTATAAATAAATGTCAAGAGGGCTTGGGATGGGTTAGAGAGACAGAGAGAGATTATGTATGATGAGTGATTATTGTTATTATTGAGAGAGAAGTCTGTGTTGTAAGTTCTTCAACTGGGTGCGAAGATCAACCCTGCAATTGGGTGCATAGGGAGGGGAGAGAGGAGAAGAGAGAGAAAGAAAGATATCTGAAAGATAAGAGTGCAGATAGAACTGTATCCTTTCATCTAATATATTATAAAGTGCAATTCTGTGGACGTAGCCCTATGGAGAGGATGAACCACATATATCTTGTTTTTGTGTGTGATTGATGTTGTGTTCTTCTAATATTTAATATACTGTTAATGCAATGTTGTGTTAGATATGAGATATAGTCTACGCAGTAGGCTTAAGAAAGATAAAGAATAACTATATCTATGTGAGAGTGTTTTCGTGGATCCAATTTGCATTTCCTCTAGTTGTAGACACCTATGTCCTGCAACCCCCTATAGCTACTTCGGGTGAGATTGCATCTGCTCTACAGGTGTTGCCTAAAGGGCCAGTAGTTAGGAATTGTTGGTGCACTGTTATAACTGAACCCCGGGTCTTCCCCTATGCCAACACTTCCCAACCAATTCTGCTATCTCCTGTTTGTATTCCTCCATCGTCTGCGCTATCTTCTTTAGCTTTTCCTCTCAGCTGATTTCTCCTGATAGTGCACTCTCCAAATTTTTTTGGATGACTTCTTCAAGCATTTTCTCTAAGATATCTATGCGATTTTTTTGTTCCTCTCATTCCAGTCAAACTTATGTAAGAACTATCTCCAACAGTTCCTTAGCTTCCTTGGTTATATCTAAGTTTTTGGCATCCGTCCTTGCCCTGGATTGAACCTCTTGCACTACATTGATATGCAACTTATATAATTATTTTTTTGGTATCCTTGCCAATACCAACTCTATCTATTCAAAATCCTTGAGTTGTTTCTGCGTCAAGTCCTCGTTTATTCACAACATGTCTTTAGTCAGGTTAAAATTCTTACTGACCAATGTTGTTATATTCATTTTCGGTTCCTCACTCTGTGGTGTTTTCTATTGTGTTGCGTCTTCAGGCTGTGCCTTGGTAGCCGGTATCTTCTCTAATACCTTCTTTACCTTGTTCATTTCTTGCATTATCCTTTCTCTTTGTTTTTTTCCCTCCTCATATTCTTCTATGATGCGTTCTTGTACTCTCTTCGCAAATAGTTCTACATCATCCTCTGTTATGGTATATTTAGGGACTTCCTTGTGCAATTTCATTTTCTTGCACACTCCAACTATCTGTACAATTGTTCTCTTTGGTGGCCTTGACTATGTTGGCTCTGTTGTTCTTGGGGTATCTAGTATGTCCCCTCTTGCTTGTCCCTGCTGCATAGGGATGCTATCCTTCTTCTATTTCATGCCATTAGTGGTAGCTGGACGGTCCTTTTGTTGTGTGACCAACTTGGGGATAATATTTTTCTTTGCTACTATGCTCCCCCTATTGGATTTGTGTGCCCTATTGCTTCTCTTGCATTTGTTGTTGGGGTATTTTTCGTTTGTGACGAGCCAACTTTTACTAGTTGTTTGTACTTTATTGACTTCTTGTCTTTTGGTTACTCAACTGAAATATTCCATTCTTCTTGCCAGTCTTTCGTCTCCCATTGGAATTCTTTCGCTATGATGCAACATCTCATCTACAACCACACCTTCTCTGGATCCCTTTTTTCCTAGATCCACATATTATGTTGTGATGTTTTAAAGTTTTCTATCATTTTGTACTCCTCCACCACCTCCGGTGGGATCCTCCAAGTTTCTACCACCTTTTCTTGTATTTCTTCAAAGTATGTCTTGAATATGTAAGTATTTTCCTCCCTGTCTTTTGAGACAGTTGTGTGCCATAATGATTCATACTATGTTGCATGACACCTTCCAATTATCTAGCAAAACATAGTGTATTTGGGGTGCTTCCAACCCACTAGTGCAATCAATATCATGAGCCAAGAGTAATGGAAATTTGTTCTTATGTCTTGGGCGTCCTTGCAATCTTCCAAAAATAATTTAAGAAAATATGGGCTCCAGTTTAATACAATTCTCTTTGCACACTGCATGACTGCTTCTATTACTCCTACTCGTACTTCCTCCTCATGAAACTTCCTGAGTAATTTACATGACATTATTTTGGTTTCTAGCCTTATTGTTGGTTCACTGATCATGTTGATGATGATCCCTCTAGATCCTCTCTCTGTCCTATAGTTTCGCTTCACCTCTTCTACCAAGGATTTCTCCTTGGTATTTTCGTCTAGGTACTATGCATGTGGGTCACCATTGGTGGGAATACCTTTTATCTTTGCTATAAAATTAATGTCTATGGAAACTTGTGTGTCCAAAAAAAAAATACCTACATTCATGACTACCAGTAAATCCTTGAAAAAATTATTTACATCCTTTCCCCTGCCAAAGTGTGGGATATCCAACAAGTTCATTATACTTGTATTGTATATCCCTTGTATCCATTGTTTAGGTTCCATTATGGGTACTCATGTTGCGCTGACCCCTCTACTTTAAAAGTATACATGTTGTGCGAACTCTGGGAATTTATCTGTGTCCCTTACATCATGGTATGAATAACACAGTTTGTATATGCATCCAAGTAAGTTTGCGAAAATATTTGTGCCTGCTCATATGCACAGTAACACAATGGTTACCTCTTGTTTCTTACGTAGGGATATCTGGACCTGTTTTATTCCCTTACCATTTCTCGACGCACTAGAGGGCCCTACTTCCTGATATGTTTTCTCTTCCTCCCATTTCTCTCTGACAGACTCCTGATATGTCGTGTTCCTTGCTACTCGTGTTTGTTAATATTGTTCTTTATTTTCTCCATATTGAGTCCTCGGCTCATCAGAATCATTACGTTCCTCATTTTCTTCTTCTGTGCGATGAACTATTTCCTGCATTGGGTTTGGATGTACTGCTATGTTTGGTGGATAAATCTGCATATATATTTTTTTGTCTTCGAGCAGTATAAGGATCGTCGATTCTGGGGAAGGAAAGGCATCGACATCCACCACTCCCTCCTTCTGCGTAGGGTTTTCGGTCTCCATTTCTAGCTCCAATGGTGACCTGCTATTCTTACTAGTTCTCCTCGACATAAGGCTAGGTTCTCAGATTTTGGATGTGACGTAGTGAGAGGCTAAGCGACCACCTCCTCGTCGTTCTCTCCTGCTCACAGGATCGTTCTAATCCCCTCTTCGAGCCGAATTATATCCTTGGACTCCCAAATGGAATCCCTTCGAAAATTGACCCACAGGTCTTTTCTTCACCCTGTCACGGCCTTCTGAACGACCATGGACAAATTCTCCACAGGGAATGTAATTTTGGATTTCGGGGTTTCATGTTCCCCATCGTCGAGAGTCCCTGTACTCTTCAATCCCCGATCACTGATGAGCTCCTTTCGGCCTTAGCCCCTCCCTGGCTAGGCTCCTACTCCATGTGACTAGTTCTCATAAGACCGCAGTCTTATGTTCCAGTTCGTCGGGGTTTTAGGCTTAAAAATCCCGATGAGCTCTAATTCCCGCTAGCCCTCCAGGCTAAGCTCATGGTCCACGTGACCTTTATCTCACAAGACCATAGACTTGTGTCCTCATCTGATTTTCAGACTTTCCAATTCCAAAATGAAATAGTCCTTAGGACTCGCGATTCCTCGAATCCCGACGTGCTCTCTACACGTTAGCTCTCCTAGCTAGCTCCCGACCCATATGACCGCTAACTCACAAGACCACAACCTTGTATCCCATCGGGGCTACAGGGTTTCAAATGTCAAAATGCATATGTCCACGACATTCCTGATTCCTCGAATCCCGATTCTCTTCTATGTTGACAGCTGGCCCACACAATGGCGCTCCCCGCTTCTCTGATATGCTGACAGCTGGATCCCACTCATCGGGGTTCCAGATTTCGCGATTCAAAAATGCACAAACGCCTTGTCACCGGGATCCTCGATATCCCGATGACCCAAATGCCGATCAGTGAATTCCTTTCGACCTTTCCCCGGTGGCTCCGATTGCTGCCACGCATCCCTTCCAGAATGGACGGTCCCGATTTCTCTGGGATTTCGAGACTTGTGATGTCCCAATTCTTTTGACCTCAGGAACTCCGATTTCATGATGCCGAATATCCCGACTCTCTATGGATTTCTGAAACCTATATCCCCAAATGGACGACTCAGATTATTCTGGGTAATTCCCCATGGAATTTCCCGATCTCATGTTCACAGGAATGCCGATATCCCGATGCGCCAAAGTACCGACGGGCGCTCGATCTCCGCCACGTGTCTCCACCAACGGATGGTTCAGATATTCTTCTCTCCAGCCGATCTGATGGCTTCTGAGCTCCCTCCCGAGCTTCTGCGCGTTCTTCCGATGCTTGGAAAATTTCCAAGTCTTCCAAAGGCCTCAACCTTTGTTCTCCTTTCTTCTCTTCTCTTGCGGCTCTCCGACTCTGAGCTTTGTCGTGAGTATGAAAACGCTGTCCCCCCTGAGATTTGGGAACTTTGAACTCTCCAAAGAGTTCTTCAGCCACTACACTCCTTGCAGTCTGACTCTGTGCATGAAAGGCACTGTCCCTCCTGAGCTTCTCAACCACTCAGACCCCTAAGGGATTTTATCTTTCTTCTCCCACAGATGGAGAATATGGATGCCGTCTTGGCTATCCTTCTACCTCAATAAAATTCTTGCTGATCCTTCTAGGTATTCAGTAACCCAACGAAGATCCCTCAGCGGATTCTTCCTCTAAGTTCTAGAACTCAAAGATTTCCCTTATTCTTGTGCCTATCTGCACACCGTCTCTATGCCCACCTGGCAGAGTTTCCCTTTCACAGAATGTTCAGTAGTTCTGTCTTCTATCATGCACTCCTTGCACCCGTTCAATGCCCACTTGGCATAGCTTCTCAGAATCCTCAGTGATTCTGGCTTCTGTCTGAAATCACAACAGAGTTCCTCCCTCAGCACCACTGTGCATATGATCAATTCCCACTTGGAAAAGCTTTACAGAATTCACAGCAGAATTCTGTCTGCAATTGTGTCTCTCATACACAACCTTGCCTCCAAGGTATTCAACAACCTTGAGGTCTTCTCTTGAGTTGTTGAATCCAATTCCTGTTCCGCAACACGTCTTTGTCTGAACCTACTGTGTTCATAAGTGCAACCTCTGTGCACTGGTATTCAGAGACCGCAACACTCTGTCATGCCCTCCTGACATGAAACCTCAAATACCTCTCAAGACTGAAACCAAACAACTCCTGCAGAATGCATCAACATAACATACATCTATAACATACATAGAGAACACACACAGACATCCACATAACACACAGTAATGCAGGAAAAACTGCTCTTTTGTATTAAAATGGAAAATACCCATAATTACAAGGTGTTCTCGAGCTCTCTCTGGCTCTACTCATCTCAATCCTCACTAACTCGAAAATGAGATCTGAAAATCTCTTTTACTTGAGGGGGCTCTTCGATCTCTTCCCTCCAACCTACCTACCCTATTCAATTGCATTGAATGGGGTGTCTATTCCAGAATCAGATCTAGATCTCAGCCATCCAAACATTAATGGTCGCTCTTATCTACAACCTGCACAAAGGCACAACTTCCCAGCTCAACAACTTAAACATTTAATTACATTAAATTCAAATTTCAAATGAGGACTGTGCCTCTCTTTAGCTTGAATGCACGTGCTCGACGTGGCTGGCTGGCTGGCTAGTTGATGTGGAGAGATGCTCCTGCATCAAGATGGCACCATCATGCTGAAATATAAATGGGTTTGTGTCTGAAATATCATTGTCTTCCTACTAAATCAACTGTATGTTTTGCACTTCTCATTGCTTAGCTCTGTGTTTTTTACAATGTGTCTTGTTGAACCCTAATTTTAATTCTAAAGTGTTGTCATAAATTCTCCAAAGCTTATGAGGAATGCTTCCTCCACTGTCATAATTGTTCATTTCTCTCCTTTTTCCAGTGACTGGTTTTTCTTTTTCTTGAGTGTTTCATTTTTCCGGTGAACTATATTTTTCTATTGTGATACCTCTCTGGCGCAATGGTATTTTCTTTTGTCATGTCTATCTTTCACATAATATTTTCACTTCTTGTCACCTTGAATTTCTATCTGCTATGCATTGTCATTCACAACTTATCTGTCTATCACTTATTCCTCAAACTACTTCTTTATGGATTTTTCTTCATTTTTCTATTTTATTTTTCTTCTTTCTACTTTTTCTTTTATTTTTCTTCTTACTATATACAATATGTACAAGTCTACTTGTTGTGCTGCAACTACTAAGGGTTAGTGGATTGATTGTCCCTATATAGTTTCGATTGAATACCATTGACTAGTCCTTAAAATTCCTTTCCTACTAAGTCCTGTAGATGTACAAAACCTCCATCTATGACAGACTTTATCTGGTATGGCCCTAGCCAATGCATTCTAAACTTCCCTAGGTGCTGTAAATATTTACTATCATAGAAGAGAACCAAGTCTCCAACTTTGAAGTTCTTATTAATGTGTCTGCCATGCCATGATTTATCCTTTTCTTTCTGTACCTCCTGGTGGAAACATGTTATGATTTTGTCTTCTTCTAATTCCATCAGTTCAGCCAGTCTTTCCTGCATTGCACCCCTTTCTGTCATGTCTTTAATTTCTACAATGCACAAAATTATTTTTAAATAATCTAAGGGAACTAATGCTTCCTATCCATAAACCAACCTAAAGGGTGTCTTCCTTGTTAGATTCTTGGATGTAGTCCTATAAGCCCATAGTAATGTTGGTACCTTCAAATCCAAATCATCTATGTTCAAATTACAAATATTTGTCAAGGAATTCTCCAAAATCTTGTTAAAGGCTTCCACTGTTCCATTAGTTTGAGGGTGATAAGGAGTGCTCTTCTGATGATGTATCTTAAACTCTTCAAGATTTTTTTCAATTATACTATTAATAAAGTGATTCCATTGATCACTCATTAATATTCTTGGACATACAAAGCATGTCACCACCTCTTCAAATAAAAGGTGTGTTGTAGTCTCTGCACTACAATCCTTTACCAGTGTTTCCTCATCCCTTATGGTCAAGTATTTTGTTGTTGTAATAATATATCTAACTCTTGATCTTTAGGCTGGTAGATTAATTGGACATACAAAATCTATTGCCCATTTATCAAACACTTGTAAAGTTACTTGATGTTTCAATGGAATTTCATCCCTCCTGGATGGTTTCCCAACTCTTTAAAAAAAATCACACTTTTAACATTATTCATTTGAATCCTTGTGAATTGTTGGCCACCATAATCCTGCGCGCAATACCTTCTATGTGATATCTTTCCTTGAATAGTGTTCCCCAAAAATCCATTCATGCACATATGGTAAAATGATAGGCCTTTCATGCCCCATCACACATCTCCTTAAGATGTTATCTGCTCCAATTTTGTATAAATGATCTGCAATCAACTGATAATTTGTAGCTCTGAACACCGCAATTTTCTTCTGCACAGTAGTAATTTGTCTTGGTGCAAGTCTTGTACTGAAAAACTCAATAATGTGAGAAAAATACTCATCAACTATTTGTACTAAAAAAAAATTGTGCATCTGAAATTTTTTCTTCCAAGTTGCTAGGTTCTTCTCCATTAGTTATACTAGATAAGTGATTCGGTCCTGCATTCAATATTCTAAGGTTCACCACTAATTCAAAATCAAATTCTTGGAACAAAATTATCCATCTGCATATCCTTCCCCCCAACACTAGCTTATTGACTAAATATATTAGAGAAGAATGATATGTAAACATCTTGAAATGTTTCCCTAACAAGTAATGTCTATATTTATGCAAAGCATACACCATAGTTAATCCTTCCCTTTATGTAGTGTTGTAGTTCTGTTCTTAATTTGATAAAAAAATTCTTGCAAATGAAATAGGGTAATCTATATCACCTTCTCCTGGTTGTGTCAAGACTGATCCTAATTCTATTTTAGATGCATCCACATGCACATGAAATTCTTTTTCCAAATATGGAAATACTAAAATCGACGCAGTAACCATCTTCTCCTTCATAATATCCAAACTCTGCTAACATTCATCATCCCAATGATACTTAGTGTCCTTCTTCAACAACTTCTCAATTGGTGAAGTAACATGTAGATATCCCCTTATGAAATTCTTGTAATATCCTATATGACCAAGTGTACTCTTCAACTGACGCACTAACATTGGTGGTGGCAAGTTAACTATGAAAATAATTTTAGTAGGATCAACCGGTAGACCCTGTTTACACATCACATGCCATAAAAAATATAAAAAGGTGCATTGAAAATACATTTCTTAATATTCAATGATATCTAAAATTGTCTTCATCTGTCTAACATTAACCTTAACACTACAACATGTTCCTTCAATAAACTAAACATTGTCCAGTCATCCAACTAAACTTCTAAAAACTTATGAATAATTTTTTTAAAGGCTACTACTACTACTCTTGAAAAAATTGATGGTGCATTCTTCAACCCAAATGGAATGACTATATAATTAAATGATCCCCACTCTATAGAATATGGGGTATTGTGTCTATCTTCTAGTGTGATCCTAATCTGATGATATCATGAGAATACATCTGTAAATGAATAAGCTTCTTGACCCCCTACATTTTCCAACACTTCATATGTAAATGGGGTAGGAAAATGATCATGTAGGAAATCATCATTCAATTTTCTCAAATATACACAAATCCTAATCCCTCCTTGCTTATTTTCCTGCACCATCGTAGGATTGATCCATTCTGATTCTTCCACAGGTTCTATGACACCAGCCTTTAACATCTTGTCAATTTATGCCTTCAATTTATCCTTATATATTGGATTCAATCTGTAAGGTATTTATCTCATAAGTCTACCTTCTGGCTTCAAAGAGATATTCATCTCTTCTAGCTCTCTTGTTAATCCCTTCATTTATGAAAATGTTGCTGGGAATAAGTCACTCTAATCACGCAGTAACTCTATGATAATTTCTATTGTCTGATTATCCCAATAATCTCCAATACTGGCCATCTTTGGGTTTTATGCAGTTCCAATGTTTACCTTCTTGATATTTAATGGTGCAACATTATCTTCTAAAACTATCTTGGGACCTTCTACTTCCCTTTCACCTTCCACTTCCAAGATTTTTATACTGCGTGGATTATCTTCTGCTAGATCTTCTTCTTCTGTGACGCGATAACAATGTAGCAATTGTTTCGTTGTCTTTATATTCTGCTTCTAATATGCTAGGATTATTTCAAATCTTGGTTCTTCAAATATCCCGTCTCTTACAACTTTTAGTGCTATATCTATCTCTAGACTTTCATACTCAAAGAAAAATGTAACTACAAAATTATGTCGTATCTCTTCCTAGTTAGCAGTTTCTCTATGTTGTTCTTGTTTTGTGTACCATTTCCTTGGAATGCCTTCTAATGTGTGAATAAAATGGCGTGGACATCATTATTGGGGTTCTAATCTCCATTGAACCATGCACCTATCTACATGTTTTTTGGGTTGTACAAATCCATCATATTTCCCCAAAGCTTTGTTCTCATGCTTTGTGCCAAATCTAATGCGCAATGATATCTTTCATTGAAACCAATTATTGACCTTCTTCTTATGTGTACCCCACCATCTTGCAGGTGTATATTTCAAAATAATATCTAATTTTGGTAATCTATGATTTTCCATAACCTCTACCTCAAACTTCAGTAAAAATTATTCTAAGTCATTCATACCATAAAATGTAGGAGGTTCTCTTACCTTTGTACCAACCCATCTCAATGTGCACGTTATTCTGGCGCATATCCTGGTAGATAATTCATGTAATCTCTTCTATGAGTTCTCCAATCCTATGTCAGATTCTGAATCACAAGAAATAATTCTCCAATATCCTCCAACTGAGCATGACATTTGCAGTTGGGTTGATATAATCCTCTTCGCGTGTGGTAGTTTTGTATAACTGATTCACATCTCCTGTAAGAATATTGTCTATCATAGGTTCCAAATACCTTCCTCCTTTTGAGGGATCTAATCGTGCAATAACTCTTTATTTCCTTGATTCAAATATCATCTTCCTTGTCTTCAAGTTAATAATAGTTTGGTTATCAAAATCCTAATCCAAACCCAACAATACTGGATATGGTGAAGCATTATATACTATGTAAATGACTTCAAAGTATTCCATGGTGCACACACCATATAGATC